>OZ010717.1:21225900-21490900 GCA_963932345.1 Ophion ventricosus
GGATTTGCCTGGAATAAACCAAGCTCTCTTTCCTCGTCTCTTCGGTATTTCGATCTTCAATACTATTCTCCGGCCGCTCATCGCTCATCCGGAAAGAGCATACATATCATCTCGCGGCATATCACGGAAAACATTCTTCTTCTTCTTCGTGCAGCCAGTCAAATTCGTAACGAATCTAAAAAAGTGGGCATACGATTGTGAGCCTTTCGAGTCTCACACATCTCGTTGGAGGTGTGCGAAGTATCAACGCGAAAATCTTTTGGAATTGCTGCTATGTTGAACATTGCAAAGCCTCGATCCAAGTGTAAACTTTCGCATTGTTTGTTGAAATACGTAAGGCGAAGCCTGGGGCTCGTCGTTGCGCACTTCCTTTATTTTTCCAGGCTTCAGTTCACCTTTTTTCCTGGATGCTTGTGTGTGAAATCAATACTCGCGTGGATGCGGGCATGGTTCCCGTTTCTAATCGAAAAGCATCCCCCCCCCTTGCGCAACTCCGTTGTCCTACGTACTTTTACCGTGCTACGTCTCATCCTTCCGGATTTCCAGCGGCGCGAAAAGCGGCGTAAAACACACGAGGATCTTTCCAAAAGACAAGGTTAGAGATATCAAGTATCATACGACATTCCGCCACTCTTCGGTATTTCCGTCTCGATGATTTTCCGAGCAAAGGAGTACGCACCAGAGCACGCATACAGACAGCCGCGAGAAGAACGGATATTCTTCTCGCTCGCCCTCTCGTTGGGAACGGGCTTAAGTTCAATCTTGGCGAGTCTTCCTACAGTTCATTCCTGTCCCTTCTGCGCCCTCGTTCTCTTTTCTTTCTTTCTACAGTAGCGAGCATTCGGAGCAATCGGCTCGGTTTTATTCTCTCTTTCATTGTCGTCTCTTCTCTACGTCGCAGGCAGGAAAAAACACTCCGATACTGTAGAATACGCTAAAAAACGACTCATCCTACTTCATGACAGTGGAGATGTTACCATTCAATTTCCAATGTTCCTTCGTATGGGCTTGCGGGCTTTCACGAACCCATTCAATGTTTACCTCACACTTATCACTGCACTGTTTTCAGTTCTTGAGACACTTCTCGGAGTTTTGTCCAGAACCACTCTTTCGTAATGCACTACTTCCGAATACACTGCTATATCGAATTTATAGGTGGGCACTGGGAAAATATAGAAAACCTACGCCAATCTGAGCAACTATTACTCACCGAGTTTTGGTTACCATTGAAGATACAATAAAACTACTTACCAATCGGGATCCAAACCAGCAACTGAGTGGCCACCAATTGAAGTTTTAGCACAGATCAAAGAAGCCTGACACGCGTACAGGGAAACAGTGGAAAATCTACACCGATACGAAATACCAAAATTCATGAAGTTTTAGTGGCGTGACTGTTGAAAACCCGCTAAAACGGCCCACTGCTTAGTAGACGAGGTGCAAACCAGCGGCTAAATAGTCTGCCATTCGAATGCTGGAACAGGTCAATGATACTGAGTAACTGGAAAATCTCCACTGATACGAGCTACCATGAATCATCGACTTATGTTGTGTTATTGTTGGAAAACGGATAAAACTTCCTACTGTTTAAGTAGTCGGGGAGCATACCTGTGACTAGGTCTTTCCTCGTCCAAATGTTGATCAAGGCCAACACTGCTTGACATGAGCGACTGTCCAAGCTGTATACCGGCCGCACACCCAATACTTTCGGTGCAGTTGACGTTATCACTCAAAATTGAAAATTGTGATAACAATATTTCATATATGCGTGAGGCCTCTAAAACACGAGTCGGGCTCTATATTCTGGTAAAAAAAACATGTGCATAGTTCTTGTTAAAATGTTATTCTTTTTTCGCTGAGTGGTAACGCTTGTTCGTCATTAAAGGAAGCTTCAACCTACAAAAACTTTTACGGTGCTCTTTCTCTCCCTTGCCAGTGTGCTGTTGATATTTTCCACACTCGGCAGTGTAAGACTTCTTATCTGTGCCGCGTCGAATTTTCTTGTTCACGCGTTCTGGTCGAAAGTTGTTGCACCCGGGTTTTTTCGTATCAAACTGGAAAACACGAAGCCTTGCTTCTCCGTCGGTAAATAGTAAAAGCGGTCGAAAATTTATGGACTTTCCATAGATGCTGTATTGTCCATTGAAACATTTTGTCAGGCAAGAACCGATTATAAATCAAAGCCACACATTTGAACCACGCTTGCCCCTCCTCCCCCTTTCGTGCGGTTTTCATCCGATACCGAATTTTAAAGACGCCATTACACAAATTAACTTTTCGTGCCAGCAGCTCGACCGAACGTCGAGCCTTTGGCCACCAGCCAGCATTTATTTGTTCATCTTGCGATGCTTCTGTGACACACGACGAACGAAGACAGCGAATATACTTCAATACTTATTCCACTGACTACAGAATCCGTCTCTTTCTATCGGATCTCGCGTGTCTTCGCGCCGTCTTCTCTTTTCTCTCTCTCTCTCTCTCTCTACTCTGATCTTTGTCAAGCTTCCCGCGTGCAATCGGTTCAATCGCGCAATTCTCGTAAAAATACCGAATCCCATTCCTTCCCGTTTCGTTTCAACCAACCATACTTCTTTGGAGTTTCATCGCCTTGGAACTTTTGCTCCACCGCGTTTCACCCCCCCCCCCCCCCCCCCCCCGTCTTCGACCATCGTGTGCTTCGCTTATATTCGCGGAACTTCGCCATGCCGTAGCGTATCAGCACTCCAATATGCCTCTTCGTATTCTTTTTTCTTTCACTTTTCTCCGAAAGCCTCCACTTATATTTATCGACCGTGGCATTTCGTAAATGCACCAACATTTTGTCTCAAAGCGAACCATCCTTCTTCTTCGCGATATTTCTTCCAACGGGAAAATGATGATGGGACCTTGGTCGTATCGCTGTATTTAATTTGATGCTCATTTCGTTGGGAAACTGAGAGCAATGTCCAAAATTCGGAGCAACCAAGGAAGACAGAGAAAGAGAGAGAGAGAGAGAGAGAGAGAGAGAGAGAGAGAGAGAGAAGCGTGTGTAAAGAGTCTTTGAATTGGAGTATTTGTTCACTACGTGAACACGTTGTGAGACTGTCAGCTGGAACAAAATGAGACGGACTCCTTTTCCTCCACTTTTTCAATCAATCTTTTGCTCTTCGAAATATCAAATTTGGCTTGCAATTGGAAATACGCTCTGTAATATCAGCGCGACGATGGGGGAAGAACCTCCCCCCCAGTGAGACACGGTTGAAGACCTGGTGCGCTGAAACACGAATGATCTTCATTTTGCACATGATGAGTGCGCGCGTAGATAAAGTCGAACAACTGTGCGCAGTTAACCGGAGTCTTTTTGTGCTCTTGTCAGCCGTCGAAAGAGTCTAAAGTGGACCATGATAAGCTTTTGATGATCCAAATATACTTAACTTTGACACATACCAGTTGATTGACGACGGCCACTTTCCCGGCTCATGACGACTCAGAGCTACGTTGCTTTTTTTCACTCCTTGGGTACCATATCTGTTTCCCTGTCACGTCTCATACCCTTCTCACCTGGACTACCACGAGATGCTCTAGTTTCCCCGGGTGAATTCCGTGAACCAAGTAAGCCCTTATCTTCTGTTCGCCCTGCGGGCTCGCTCCCCGTTCCTGTTCGCTTCTTAGGTTCTGGTAGCGACTTCTGTACTAACCCGGGTCTTCCATGGTGCCTGGTTCCGCTCACTCCTTTCTCCGTCGTCCTCGTGCCAGGGATACGAACGGGACAACCCGCTGTACCGGTGACCAACGGCAGACAATAATTTACCAGGATGTATGTCTCTCCATTCCGACTTCTCTACCTACCGGCCTTTCTTTCTTCCTTTTGTCCGCTCCTCCACTGTTTTTTGCTCTTACCTTCTCCTCTCTCTCTCCCTCTCTCTCTCTCTCTCTCTCTCTCTCTCTCTCTCTCTCTCTCTCTCTCCCTCCCTCTTCGAACCTGACACAGTTAAATATTCCCACGCAAATACGTCCTGCGGGGTTGACTGATGCCTGAGTGTGACTAATGCAGCATCCCAGAGGAACTCTTCGGTGCTGGAGCTCTCCACGAGTTTGCCATCACACTCTGTCCTTTACACGCGAGACTATTCTGTAGTAATACACTAGCGTATAGGTATAGAGAGACCGGTGTGAGCTCTACGGACTCTTCTCGCTATCGCTCGACCCCACGAGGCACAAACTGGTGTTTCCGAACACCTCTTTGCCAGGGATTAGAAACACGAGAAGAAGAACAACCATTCATCAAATAGCCTATTAAGCAATTAAGCCAAACTATTGAGATATCTTGTGCTATAATCGTATTTTTTTTTTTTTTTCGCGACAAATTAGTCATGGCGTGGACGATACACGCGTTTCATTGGGTAAACTGCCCTGTCTTTCCCGGGTGGTATAAAGCAAATTTCTCTCTTTGTGATGTCGGTGCTGCGAGGACTGTCAGTAAATGTTCCGACACGATACGGATGCCTTTTTTTTTTATAGCGACACATTACGACAGCGTTCAGAACAGCTGCATTTTCGCCTGTCACATAATCTGTGTTCCCCAAAGATTTGAAACTATGTCACGTATTCTTATCTCGGTGTGTTACCGTTGGCTTTCGTTACTCTCTCATACTCTTTTTTTGTTCGAATTTTTCTTCTTTGTTCGTTCCTTTCTCTCTCTCTCTCTCCCTCTCGCTTTCTCTGCCTTCTGTGTTTTACAGGCCTCTCGTCTCAACGTTGAAATGCCTTTCGTTATCATTTTTATTATTTCAAAGAAACAGCGAGAATTCAGAGCGTCCGTTCGTCAAGTGCTCTTCTTGCTCGTAACTCAAATCGTGATGTTGACGTGAAAAAAAAACTAAAAAAAGCGGATAAAAAAGCACGCATACACACACAACGATGAGCCAGGAGAAAAAGGATCCTCTTTATTTCCGGGCGAGACGAGAGGCGAAACTGTTGCCGCGAAATCTTCTCGAGTCATTCTCCTCTCGAAAGGCTCCATCCACTTTCTTACTTTCCCTATTGCCATAAGTCCTCGCGTATACATTAGTCCGTCGGAGACGCGTTTAATTAACTTAAAAATATTCGTGCACGTCTTATCGCGGGAGGGAAAAGTTCTCTCTCTTGCGCGGAATTTCTTCATTATATCCTTTTGTTCAGTTTTCCCCGGAGAGATACCGGGACTACTTTGCGTACCTTCTCGCACCCTTCTCTCTATTTGATAAGGAAAATATTGAAAAAATTCAAGTGAACCGTAATCGGCAGGCCTTCGAGTATATTGGAAATTATAGAGAAATTTATTGAAACTTGGAATCATCTGGTCGATCATACGCTTTATGGAGTAGTGAAAATTGATGGAAAGGGCGATTTAGCGCCCTGAAATTTTGAATTACAATGAAGGAGCGATGCTTCTTGTCAGTTCCCAAGTCTTTATAAAGTAGGTTATATTCATAAGATAGAATGTTTTCATAAAGCAGTATGTGGTCATAACGTAAAATGTTTTCATAACTTGGCATAGACTGACTCCATCATAAATCGTTGCTGATGGAGTCGTCAACCTAAGTTTCCTAAACGAATCGACTTTGCGACAGTCTCGAATCGCAGTCCAAGAAGAAAAAGACCAACGAGGATGGCGCCAAGTAGACACGAGGTTTCGTTCTGCATCAGGAATAGCGTATACAGTGTGATAGCGATAGCGGAGTTGGCCGGGAGTACGAATTGCAACGTTTTTTTTTTATTTTTATCATTTACACGTAACGAAGCCAGTTTCCCAAGATCGCAAAGACGTTTCTTTTCTCCTGGGTCTCCTTTTTTCCCCCTCTCGCCACGTCGCCACGTTCCCTTTTTCCATTCCTCTCTCGGTTGGCCATGCCCAGTAGTCGCTTCCAATGTCTCGTGACTTTCGGCCTATTTCGTTTCACTTATTTTCTCCGTATACTCCTGGTTACTACGGCATCCTGGCAACGCCATCTGTACACCGACACATACACGCGTGTATAGGTGTATAGAAACAAACGCCTGCTTTATACAGGAATAACACCAATAGCACAGCAGGCCGCATGTTTATTCAAGAGCCTCACGTACAAAAGATATTCCGCACGGAGCGTTACGTGACGCGGTGGTGGCGGCGGTGGTTGTGCTGGTGGTGGAATACGCGGTCCGCCTCGGGGTAGTGGAAAGAGGGTGGCAACACACCAGGCGTCGCAAGCTCTTCCCTCCCTCTCCATCTAACCAGCAGGGTATATAGAGTCGACAGGCTAGATGGTAACGGGGGATGAAAGGGGTGGGTGGTTGCCCGTCGGGATGAAGCGAGCCGCCGTACCGCGGGCCCGTTCCTGATGTACACTTGGCAATGGCAGGAGAAACGAGCGAGCGAGCGAGAGAGAGAGAGAGAGAGAGAGAGAGAGAGAGAGAGAGAGAGAGAGAGAGAGAGAGGGGAGAACAGTATCGCATGCCCTCGAGCGTACAGCCGCCTAGCGGGTGAGTACGCAGTTGGGAATAGGGTTGAAAGGGGTAGGGGTGCGCGTATACGCCGAGGACACACGGTAAACCGGAAGTGAGAAGGAAATGAAAAAGTTATGTTTCCTTGCCGTAGTTTCTTCTTTTTCTCGTTCACGGTTACGCTCTGTGCACGTCGACGTACACCACCCTCTTCTTCCTCCCTTCGCACATCCTGCCGCATACCGTTTTCATTTTACGCCCGCTATATACGCGCACAGACTTCACGATTGCCAGCTGTAAAATCGTGTGTTACACTTCGTATGGGATAAAGCTGCCTAACGCTTCTCGATTGTACGTACAACCCTGAAGAAAGATTCTGATGTACTTATTGCCTGGGATGGGTCCTGAAAATAAGCGGGTATCGTAGCCAGCCTGAGCCCTCTCCGTCTCTCTTGAATAGTCGTCAAGTCATCCTTTCGTAGGGGCAGCAATTTTCCTGAGAATGATAAACCGGGATGAACGTGGAATACGGAATGATTCGGATGATGCTACATTGAGAGAGAAGTACATGGTGTTTACAAAAAAACACCCACGGTAAAAGAGGGGATAGTAATATTGCTTATAACGGGGGTCTCAGAATAACCTGACATTTTTATTTATTAATAAAACGTATTATTTATTTGAAAGTACGAATATTTTTATTTTAATATCAGGTACAAACATATGGAGGTTATGTGTGGAACACAATACCGATAAATGGCCGCCTCGTTCCTGTTTGCAAACGTTCACTCTTTTGACGAAATTTTCAATAACATTTTGGCATAATTGCAGACTAATTTTATTAATGATGCGTCCAATTGCTTCCTTGGGTTCCGGAATGGTCTGTGGATCATTGGCATACACTTTTCCTTTCAGAAAATCCCAAAGAAAGAAGTCCAATGGCGTCAAATCGCACGATCTTGGTGGCCAATTCACATCGCCGCGGCGCGAGATAACACGACAATGAAACTTTGTCTGTAATAACTGCATTATTTCACATTTCATTTTCACAATTTCTATGCGTCGCTCGATCATGTAATTCTCCATGACTAAAACTCAACACTTCCTGACGCCAGTTGTCAAAGATTAGTACTCCATGTTCACCACAAAAAAATGTTTGACTATTTATTATCCCCGAAATAACTACTAACTATTGTAAAAGGCTTGACAATATAGATATGGTCAATTCAGTGCTATGACAAAATCAACACACAAACACTAACGCTGGGTACCGTGTGTTAAGTTTCATTCTGGTTAAATTTCTACTATTCTATTCAAGTTTGTACTATTCACATGGTTAACATTAACCCTCAATCCGTGAAGGTATTTGAGGCACCACCTTAATTCCGTAAACCTGGGTCACTACCAAATCAATATTTGTCAATGAAAAAATCTGAAAAAATTTATGTTCAATCGTTAGGCCATACTTCTCAAGGGAAAATAGGGTTTTTTTTCTTATTTTTAATATATTTTTCAAAATTAAATAGCAACCTGCGAACAAAATGATTTGGACAGGACAAAAATTACCCAGCTTCACGGATTGAGGGTTAATATTTGGCGAAGATAATTTGTTACACGATCTTATGAAAAGTGACTACACGAAAAAAATTATGGTAATCTTCACTTATAGCAAGGACATAAATCATTTGCACATCGTGTCAATAGAGTAGAGATGGCAGTAGCGCGCCATGATCGATATAAATATATACGCGCATTAATTTATCAGTTCTCCAAATTTGAAACTTCGAAAACTATTGCGATGCGCCAAAAATCCATTTGAGCAGTGATTAACATATATTATGAAAAAGAAGATGTGCAAAATTTCACCTACGTCGTAGGTAACAAGTATTTGGAAGTAGTACGATTAGAATAACATAGGTATTCTAATCGTACTACTTCCAAATACCTGTATTTGTAGGTAGGTAGGTTTTAGGTTCGATTCCATGTGGAGGCGAAATATTTTCTTCGAAAGAAATCATTTCAGAAGGTCAGGGAATCACGAATTATGATAAAAAATCATTGAGGTAGAACTCTCAATTGAGTATTTTAATAATTTTTATTATTTTGGGTTTATGAAATATTTTTTACATTTAGTAGACGTATTAGAAGACTTTCAATATGGTATAAATCACTATAGATAAACATTGTCGCAAATCACAAGCAAAATTTTTATCAATGTACATATATTTTAGTCCTGTTCACTATTAACCTCTTGGGAGAGTTATTCTCTTGTAGTGTAAGGTAATATCTGTTTTATGAAAACCTACTATATTATATAGCATTGCACAATCAACGTATGCTTCTAAGTTGGTTAATTACGTTTAACATGTGTGCATAATTTACGCAAGTGCTAAAATATGAATAAGCAGTACTGTTTTCTGGGCAGTAACCATGGCTATAACATATAATTGTCCCCTCAGGGAAATATAAAATATGGTTGAACATACCCTGAAATACCGTACCTATACATTTCTCTCATTGTACCATTCAGTTGCACGAAAAGAATGGAAATCAATTATCAATGTATGCGAATCTATTGTTTCCTTTATAAATGAATTAAGGCCCCCACTATAGGGAGGAAACGACAAAATGATAAAATATCAATTTATGGAATTCCGTATGGGGATAGATATAGCTCAGACTGCCGCTGTTCCGGCGCCATCTCGAGAGGCGTTATCCACAGGATATTTTTCAAGGTTTTTCGTTTTTTTTTTATATTACGGGAGATTCGTCGTCATCCATACATATCGACGAAACCATTCCCGAGCACATCGGGAAAACCTGTCGTCCCCAGAGGCTCGTCGGCATAGCACTTCGAGCCAGCAGTTTCACGATTCTGACGGTTGTTTTTTTTCTTTTTCCTCCCATAAAAACGCCGCGCTCTCACGGCAAAAGACGGTAAAAATAGCGGCAACCTTACCCATCAAAGGATCCCGTAAATTTGCGCAATTCGCGCACATTTTGGTGCGAAAAAAAGGTGGAAGAACGTCATTGAAGCGTGATTGGAATTTACGACGGTAAGAAAATCTCGGGTCATGCGGCTTCTGGCGAGCTCGCGGGAATTCGGAACTGGAGAAAGTTTCACAAGTGCCAAAGTCAGGTTGGCGATAAAAATTAGGAGATTGATGAGAACGCTTTGCGAAAATATATCTGACTTGAGAGCGCAGCCGTTTTCGGCTGGTCCTAATGACCATCCTCCGATGAGTCCAATGTCCTAATGACTCACCAACGTGCAGCGCTACCTCTGACCGAGAGTGGTTGCACTTTCGAGTTCCGTTTCAGCTGGTGATTCATACGCATTATTACGAACGCTACGCTGTGCAAGGGCTGCGAGTTTCACCTTGCATTCCTATCAACTGCGAGGAGAGATGAGTTCTGAGATAAAACTCGACCTTGTTTTGGTGCCCAAAAGAGCTGAACTGCATCCAAACCGCAAATAGTCGAGGGTCCGCACTTTTTGCCTACTTTGCTATAGTTTACTTGGAGAGCTCGAGCGACTAACCTTTGTCAATTGAATGACAATAGAAACGTCGACCGTCTAATGTCACAGCATCCAACACTCTGGATGCTCTGGACACTCTGCCCGCGCAGAAACATTGTCATGGATACATTCCGATTCGGACTAGGATCCTGGTTTCTCAGGCGGGATCCAGTCGGACATAAGATCGGATACGGGAGAGAAATGTAACGCTCGAAAATCGAATTCCAGCCAGGATCCTAATCCGGAACTATTAAGGACTCTAGTCCAAATCGAAACTTTGCATAGTATCCAGGCTAAAATCTCGAACTTCTCGAACAAGATCTAGTTCGATATTGAATCGGATCCCAGGGATGAATGTAAAAATCACCAGGAGATATCGATCCGTATCAATTGGAGAGGCCTGGGCGTTTTCTGAAATAATTTATTCAAGGATCTGAAAAAGATTAGGTAAAAATTGGTGCTACACTATAACTGTCAAAACTTATATATTTTAATAACAGAATTTCCAATAAAATTCTTAACATGCGATAAAAATTTACGACAAAACAATTTATATTTCCTGGAGAAAAGTGATACAGGTTATTTATTCTAAGTAATTATATTTAAATTCAATGGAGATCGTTCGAATTAAGAAAATATGTATTTAATTTTCTAAGAAGAATGTATTTAATACGTATTTGAAATACGTATTTCAAATTCTTGTCACCACGTCTCCGCCTTGTGATACATAATGGGTGCCACCTGGATTCCGATGAGGATACCCCTTCTAGGGAATCCGTATCGATATCCCGATCGGGATCTGATCGGAACTTAGGTATCTCTAAGAAATTTCTGCACGGGTGCTGAAGAGAACGTTCAGCTCGTTTTTATTTGCACCATATCAGACGATGCATGCACAACAGCCTAAAATTGTCATTCTTTTAATCTCTGCATTTCTCTCTCTCTCCCTCTCTCTTTCCCTCTCTCCCTATAGTGTGTAGCCTTCTACTTGCAAAACTCAAACTCTGGCGTTTATACTCGGTACCAACTCTTGGACATATTTCACCGCAGAGCTCAGTTTCCATGCGAGGCAAACGGATCTGAGCTTTGGGATAGTAGAGAGCCGTGGAGGCGGGGTGGTTAGCGGGATGGGGTGAGGTTAAGGTATACAGCGCAGCAAAAGCTCGCACGTTATACACGCCGGACCCAAAACGGCGAGTGAGATTTTCGTGTGGTCTCTATGAGTGCAATGCTCCGCGGTGTTTCCCGAAAACGTTCGGGAGCTTAAACCTCCTATGTGCTCCCCTTCCTGGGCTGCGTAAGCCCAGCTACGGTAACTTTGTCGGAACGGAGTTATCGTGGAGAGCCTGCGAAACCGTTAGAGAAAGAGAGAGAGAGAGAGAGAGAGAGAGAGAGAGAGAGAGAGAGAGAGAGAGAGAGAGAGAGAGAGAGAGAGAGAGAGAGAGAGAGAGAGAGAGAGAGAGAGAGAGAGAGAGATGGTAAGCGAAGCGTGAGGAGAGTCCGCTGGAAAGGTTTTCTCGAACGAGAGAATAGCGCATTCCGAAAAAGGGTTGAGGTTGCCCTCGTCTACGTAGACTAAGCCTGCCTCGGTGTGCCGGATCTGGCGTATAGTAACGTCTGACAGTAATAGTGCTAGAGTTTTCTCCTTCAACGGTATGGGCAGAAGGGTGCAGAGGCCCAGGGTTGAAAAAAAGGAGCGAACGGGTTCGCTCGGTTGAAGGACGGAAGAGAGAGTAAGAGAAGGAGAGCGGTTAAGCAGCTTTCGTTGCACAACGCGTCGAGGGCTCTCCGCCATCGGTAGCGCCAATTTTCATACTAATATTTGCCACTCGAGCCGATCTACCCATTCTCCCTCAACCCATTCTCGCAATCTATATATCCCCTACTTTTTTCTCGCTCTTCTTCTTCTTCATCTTTTACCTGGGGTCGTAGGGGAAGTGGGGGCAAGATGAAAACGCTGAGGCTATACTCATAAAACAATACATATGAATCAGTCAACTTTAATTATTCTTTTCAACTAATCAACATTTATTAATCTTTTAGTTGAAAATACAACAAAAAAATCATTCTTTTTCATTGCTAAAATAAAATATGTAGTTTGAAATAAACCTTTATTTTTCACATCTTACCCTATATGCGGAGTAACATGGAACAGCGTCAGGGGCATGATGGGACAATATTTATTGGCATCTTTCGCATATAAAAATGGTTTTATTCTCCGTACCAGCACACGATTCATGCGCCCACAATCCACAAATTTGACACTGGTTTCATTTCACCCTTTCTTACAGCTTTAACACGTCTCTATAACGTTGATAGTGGTACATTGTGAAATATTGCTGCTTTGCGATAGCCCATCTTTTGGAATATAATTTTATAGGTAGTAAGGTACATTTTTAACAAAAAAAAATCGATTTTTGGAAAATCCTAGAGTGGCCTAAGGTCATTAAATTATTACTGAAATAATTCGATGCATTTAAACGAGGTACGCCAGTAGGCCTGCATTGGCAATGCTGGGCAAGACGAGAACATCCTCATCTTGCCCCGGTAGCTTGTATTCATCTTGCCCCATTAGACGGTTAACGATTCAATCAAAAATCACGCAACAACCTTGAAAATGTCTGACAAAACGTTATTGCTATATTAATAATTAGTATTCTCATTGTGTTTACTTACCGGTTTCCCATCAATAACAGCAACTCAAATGAACTGAAATGATGGTAAACTTTACCAAAAATTTGATGATTTTGTAAAAAAATCAATATTGTTTTCTAGCTCGAGACACGTGCTTCCGCTACAGTTGATACTTTCATACTGATTCACCTTCCCAACGCCCCTTCAAACTCCAATGGAAGCGCTGTGCACCTACATACTGTTTAGTAGCTAGGCATACGATTCGTCTTACCCCGCACCTTCGTTTTGCGCCTAGTTCTCCTACACATTTTCTCTTTGTCCCTCTTTCCGTCCATCTCACTCTCAGGTGAGAACCCTTTGACCACTCAATGCATTCGGATTTCTCCGATACGTTATCGTTCATTTGCAACTTTACAATTTCACCATTGCCGTAACTCCGTTAGAGTGATGTAAAAGAAGAAAAAAATCAATTGCGTTTGCTCGGCTTGGAAACTCTTCTGAGTATGCGAGTTTGCTCAACTTGATAAAAGTGATACGAGGTTCCCAAAGTTACAATCTGCACGCTCACTCTCCACAAATCTGGCAACTCAGCGTTAGTGTCGGTTTTCAAATAGAAAAACTTCAATTATTTCCATTGACGGAGACACAAAGTAAAGAAAACGAATAAGAAAACGAATGCATCTGATAATGAGGTGACACGTAGACGGAACAACGTGTGTGATAGCAGCGAGCTGGAAAAAAATCAAAGAAATGCTCGTTTTCGCTCGGCAAGTGTAGAGAGCAGTCAAGCAACCAAGATCTCCGTTGCATCTCTCTCCACCTTGCCGGTTGTCTCGCTCTTTCGTCTTTCGAGGCCTTCGGAAGCTGCAAGTTCAAAAAGGCTCTGTGGGCTCTGCTTTAGCACACCAGAGGGCGAACAAACGGTAAAAAAGTCTGAAGTGAAAATGCGAGAGGCTTGAAGAGCCTGAAAACGTTGGGCAGAGAGCTTGAATGCTGGAGAACAAGGGAGAGAAAGAGCTCGCAGCTCTTTCCCTGCATTTTCTCAGAAGCACCGCAGCACTCTGGCTTCTGTGTGTGTGTGTGTGTATATATATATATATATATATATATATATATATATATATATATATCGGCGTGTGTATGATACGCAGAAATTGCAAAACTAAATTAATTATCCATGAAGCTCGGGGCAGCAAAACGAGTGGCCCTTCACGAGCAAAAACAGCCACCACGTTCTATTTCACTCCATATAAACCATTGGCGAAACCGCACAAGCAGTGGCAGATTTCTCAGGTCGGAAAATGGAAGTCAATGAAAGCGAGCCCCGCTCTTAGTTTTTCCCCCGTGGACTTCCTTTTATCATCCGATAAAACCACTCGAGCTTCTTACAAGCTTGAAATTTTCTCGTACCACTTTGTAGTGTTTCTCTCTCATCTTGCTCTACACCTTCTATTTGTTCCATCTTTTACGATGTTTTTTTTGTTTAACACCCACGTTTGGTTTGTGCCTACTCGGTGAGTAGGTAATAGTTTGTTTGGGTTTCTTTGGTATTTTTAAGTAGCCTCAATGAATATCTCTGAAACCCTCAATGTAAAGGAAGTTGTATCAAACTCTCGTTCAATTTTCTTTCCGATTTCTACGTAACAATGGAAATAGAACCGCAGTGTCAAGTAGACCCGATCTCTTTCCGTGCAAATGAACATAGTACTCGTAAATACTTGAGGTTTTATGATGATTTCTCGCTTCGGTAAATTTCCCGCGTAATTACGCGAAAGAGTGGAAATATTACGATCGTCGAAGTAAGTTTGAGAACCTCCGAATGAATTTACTTTATTTTTATTCTACAGTACTTTATTTTCTTTCGTTTTTTGTTTCATTTTTTTTTTCGACAAACCGGAAAAGTAAACAGGGTGTAACAAGATGTTTACTGGTTTGAATTATCCATCTCTCGGGCGGGTTCACCTGCGAGACCATCCTGGTCCTGTTAGCGGCGAGGGAGCAGGGGTTGAGGGGAATGGGGAAGGTCGTACGAGAATTATCGATTTCCCATGACGCCCGCGCGCTGTGTGCTCGAGATACAGAGTGACTCGAGAGTTGCTGCTCCTGCTGGTGATGCTGGGAACCTTCTCCTCTTCGATCAAATATTCCAGAGCTAACGCCATGCGCGCAACGCGAAATTATTATCTTCGTAACATTGTTCGGTACCTTTATCACCACATCATTTTTTTTTCGCTCAGTAAATTTATTTTTATATTCTCGAGGAGTTTATGGACCACTCCATCAATTTTTTTTATCTCCCCTTCCCTCTCACGCTCTTCCGATCTTCGTTTCTTTGTTGCTGAGATATATGGTCATTAAAAATGAATTTTCTCTCTGATGGGCTTTGGTTTATTTCCGAATGAATTTTGTTCTATATGAACGATTGTTTCTGTGAGGAATCCTTTCGACAAGGAGCATCCCTCGTGCAATTAGAGCTCGTATGAAATTGGAGCTCTACCGCGATGGATCGATTAATTGGAAATGCCTTTTGTTTCCGCCAAGCCGTTCCAGACAATAGAATGGCCCATCAAACTATTTAACGATGCTGACTTTCCCGTAAGCTTTTGATAGTCGCAGGAAGTATCTCGTTGCTCTCTCGAGTTGCCACCTGCCAACAGTCACCCGAGAATGCGCCTCTTGACGGATATTTCTGTCAATTAAATAATCGTTACTTCCGAAAGTTCTACTAGGCTGCTAATCATTCAGCAACTATTCATTTCCGATCATTTCATCGGATTTATTTGTGTACTGTGAATTCAAGAATGTATAGAAGCAGCTGGTAATTTGTATGATTTGTGAATAGTCAATTTAAAAACGGTCTGATCACTTTCGGGGCATTCTAATAGCGCCTTATTCTTGCAATCATTTACGCATAATTTAATGTTTAAATTTATCGGTCTTGTATATATAGCAAGCTCCAGAAAAAAGATTGGTAATTCGTCATTTCTATTATTCCGGAAGAATCTATCAACACGTCTGATCACATTCGGGATGCTCCACTAGCTACTTTTACTACTAATAGCTAGTAGGAAAGTTCTACTTCTTGGGACGAATAATTTCATCGCTATATTCAGCATTTTTATAAAATGAAAATAAATAGATGATACGATCCACAATCTATTTATATCGACTAATAACGGGGATTGAGAATAATTAACTACAAAGCCATTTTACCCCCTCCGGCATGTTCCATGCAAGAATATTTCCGTAACTTTTGATTTATTTAAGTTACTATAATAAAATACGCATACAAATGTATATATTTAAATTGAAAAATATAATTATGCAAGTCTCATGTTCCGGTATGTAATACGCAACAATTTGTTAGCAAGTATTTATTTATTCAAATAATAATCATAAAATACATTTACAATAGTATTTATTTAAATTCAAGTACAATTATTCGAGAGTAACCTTATCAGATACGAACATAAACTACGATACTATCAGTATTATTCCGAATAATTAAAAAATTTATAACAAAATCTTAAAATTTCTAAAATTTAAAATTTTCTGAAATCGTAAAAATTCTAAAATCTTTAAATTTCCAAAATCTTTGTAATTTCTAAAATCTTTAAATTTCTAAATTCTTTAAATTTCTAAAATCTCTAAATTACTAAAATCGTTTCTACTCCAAAATCATTTGTCGCGCGATATTTATGCAGCAAATTCGATCGATGATCTTGCCGAAAAAGGCTGTCTCAAATTTGCCTCAACATATATTAATCGACGAAAATTGAATCGTGACTACGAAAGGGATTTTCGTCTCTCGCTTATTGCAGGGCAAACATAATTTTCGCGTGGAAAACATCGCGTTGGCTTATTACAGGTAATTGAGAAAGAGCTTGGCGGCGGAGTTTCGTCAGTGAGTGTATGCGCGAATGCGTGTGCAGGTGAGGAATAGGGGATGTGAGGTGGTTGAAAGGGTGGCGTCCAACGGTGACGCGTCCTCGCGCGTAAGCTGCTCTCGTCGAGTTGGTACGATGTGGTGGACCGCAAGCCCCGGCAACAGCAGCGGCGCCGCAACAGCGAGCATCGCGAATGGGCGAGCGTGAACTTCGAGGGTCGGCAGGGGGTTACAATTTATCAAAGCGTTATTATATATGGGGTTGTTTACCGTTCAATCCCGTTATTAACGAATATGCCGTTACAGGGCCTGACCGATAGCTCGCCGTCTCGTTCAACCAAATGTTGCTTCGTTTAACCGTACAATATATATTTATCAAACAAATAAGCGTCCCCAGCGCGGGGGAGAAACTTTAGAGAAATCGTACAGCAACCGGAAGGGGGGAGGGGAAAATTTCGGAAAGTTTGGAAAATCGTTGTATATTCACGGGTTAATTAAATGCAAACATCGGCTAAACATATCCCGAAGTATATCGCGTACTCGACGTAACTCTCCAGACATTTGCGACGGGCTTTCGTTGTTACACGCGTATAATGTAACGTGAAACAATGATGACGCAAACAAATTCGAGAACATGGCTCGTTTCAAGACCTCGCGTAGATTTTGCAAACGCATAATGACAGATCGTCCGGGAAGGTGAAAAGGGGGGAAGGGAACCAAGAGGTTTCTCAAACCCGAGAAGGGTGAAGCAGAGATGATGGGTACTCGCTCGAGATTCAAATTATAGGATAGTAGAAGATAGATAGAGAGAGAGAGAGAGAGAGAGAGAGAGGGAGAGAGAGTTTCACTCGATCGTGAGAAGTTGAAACTGTCTCAGCACACCCCTGTGGGATTAAAGCCAGTGTATTTTGCAGCTGACAAGTGAGGGTAGAAATAGTCGGGAGTTTTCATGACTCCGGGGCGTTGCGTTAACTCAGATTTCCTGTTCTCTTCACTCGGCGTATAATCCATTTGTGCATGAACATTATTCTTACACGAAAATGCTCTTACACGATCAAATCGTACGGCCGAGAAATATAATTGAATTGAAATAGGAAAAAAATATGCTGCCTCTCGTTGGACTATAAAAGGAAGGTTTCACTTGGCAATAGACTAACTGAAACGAGCAGGAAAAATCATTTTACCGGTCTCGGGAAAATTACAGTCGGCTTGTCAGATCAGTTGATATCAAAATGTGAAAGAACATATTTCCTAATTTCTTATGTATCTTTGTGTGTTATTACGAGCTTTTACAATCCCATTCCTTTCGCTTGTAAACCACATTCAACTCTAAGAACGATTTCCTGTAGAGATTTCTTTTCTCGTCTCTCTTCATTGAACCTGGACAATGTTTTTTTGTTAATTTTTACTCGGATACCATTTTTGTTGACTCGTCACTCTTGTTGCCTCACTTTGGACTACTATCAGGCGTGTTCGCGTGAGCACGAGGGCGTATGTCTCGAAACATTTGCGTCTCGTACGTGTGAGCAAATGGAAATTCATGCCGTCCCTTGGAAGAAACCTTTCGTGTAGCGACGTTCCCACAGCCCAGAGAATGACGGAGTGAAGGTGGATAGGTGTAGAGAGGAGAGCCGAAACCGTCCGTCGTAACTCATTTCAGGTCGTATATTACGTGCACGACGCAGCCACGTGTTACATCCCTTATAAGCTCCATCGTTCATAAAACTCAACTCACATCCTTTCGAAGTATCAACTTCACAATATAAGACGCTTGTGTGCTTCAAATTCTGCCAAGTACAGAGCGAATCGAGAAGAATCGCCGAAGACTTCAACATTTTCTCGAAGTACGTTTTGAAAAGACGAGGTAAAATTGTACTTTATTGAAGTCCGTCCATCATAATCTCAAGGGAATATAGAAAGAATTTTGCGGAATTCGTAGGAGGGACGGAATCACGGCAGCAAAAAAAATTGACCAAATTTGCAGGCAGTTGAAATAGAATAAAAATCATTGGAATTTAATAACAAAGAAGAATGCACGTGACAATAATAGAAAGAATGATAATAAAAGCCATAAACATTTGAGACTAATAATAGAAATAGTAATAATATTAGTATGGGCCTGCATGAGCTTTGGGCCCAAATGACAAGTCGATTTTGAACATTTTTTTCTCATGAGAGTATTCACCTGGCGAGATCAGGATTTTACACACAATTATTACATAGTCTTGCCAAGCTTCACTTCTTTTTCGTATTGGAAAATATTGATAAACAATGAAGTTATTATTATTCAAACGAAGTGCCGCCGTTGCAGCATGGACAATCGGTGGCGGTGGATCTGGCAACTAGGGTGATTTGGAATAGAAAATTGAAAAATGTACTTTTAGTATTTTATTCGCAATTATGTCGAAATTTTATTCGCACCACGATATATTAGGTGTAGTAAAAAGAAATCCATTATTTTTGCAATAGATGGCTTTAGTAATCTGTATCTCGCGTTGTATAAGTGCGATCGGATTACGCTAGATGGGCAAAGTTTTTTGCTAATAGGGGCGAGGGTTTCTATGAGAAAGGCATAATGAAATTACCTTCAAAGTGGCAACAAGTTATCAATCAAAACGGTGCATATTAGACCTAAATCGGATCATTCTAACTATACTAAATAAAGCCTTCAATTTCATGCAAAAATAATGGATTTCTTTTTACTACACCTTATATTATGTATACTTCATACACTACGTGTGTGTAAGTATCGTATATATAGATGGCTTCTCAAACGGATGTTGACGTTCCTTTTGGTGCACGCGAAAAATAATATCTCGGAGACTGGAGATGCCATACCTTTACTTCAACGGAGGGCTCTTCGTTATTCGCAAAAAAAGACCGAGGGCTGATGGCTTACTTACAAGACGACTTCACTCTACTCTTTCTCCCTTTCTCCCTCTGCGTGGTCTGTATGCTTGTTGCTCCAGTTACTGTCGCCTTAAAAACGTGGAAAAGGGTGGCTCGTTTTATTTGCCAGTGGAATGTTGCATGTTAAAACGAGACAGGGAGAAACGTCATTAGGAAACGCAAACGACTTTTCCCCGGGTGTATATATCATCGTGAACGTAAATACGCGAGATTGCAATGGTAGAAATGCAATGGTATACAGGCGCTCTCCGGCTACGCGTTGCTGATGCCTTTCGAATGCTCACGCTGATGGAACGTAGCTATATAATACGGATATCCGGTAAAACGTCATAAAATTGTATTTCGCTTTTTTTTTCTTGCTTTACATAACAAACGCTAATTCTTTCCGTACACATTCTCTCCGGTATCATTCTGACCTTGCGAAATGTTTAGCAATAGAAAAATCGGTAGTTCTGCTCTGCTCGAAAAAGTTCAGATTTTTTTTTGTACCCCCGAAACTGCGCGACCTCAATGAACCTTTCGTAATTCTCATATTTATAATGAAATACGTAGTGTAAAAAAATAAATTGCATGCAAAGAAACGGTTTAGGAGCTTTGAAAACAATACTTGAGTACATGGGGTTGTAATTTTTTTTTTCACGCATAATGTTGCCTTGATTTTCAACATTTATCATATTTGTGTAACACACTCTAGAGAAGTGTTCGGCTCTCTCGAATGTAAAATAACTTTTTACACACAAAGGCGGTTTTATCCTTGGCTTGAGAGATTCTTTTTTTTATCGTTTTTAGAATGCATCAAAGTGTTCCCTCTGGCTACCAAGGATTTTCGCACCTCCTTCTGTCGGTATATCTCGGGCGCAACTTATGTCTATGCCTGAATACCTATACCGAAACTTCCTCCCTCGCACTCTCGTCTCCTAACATTTATTATTCAATTATCCCTCGTCACCACCTCCGGTTTACAAAGGAGTAACTCGCTTAAGCGCCAGCTTGTCTATACATATATTTGTATACGTATAACTGGTGCTTACGTATACGTATACATATCCACATATATCTATATATACGTATGTACGTACTATATTTATAAGCGGTCGTTATAACGAGCAATCCGCCATGCTCTTCCTAGTCTCTTATCGTTACTTCATCGCTAGCCGATGTTTTGGGCTCACTAAAACGGCTTTTTCACCTTTCAATCTTTCCGCGACTTGTATTTACTAGCAAAATCATTGTTAGATTATTGTATAAAAATACGCCGATTAATAAAACATAAAAACAAAGTAATAGAATTAAATCGAGACAAACGTTTACTTAATTATCTTGGTTTCTACTCTTGGCATTTTCTGGCAAAAACAATTTTGTATGTTCCATGACTGACTGACTGACTGACTGGCTATGGAAAACGCACGGCCAAATCGCTGAAGATGGAAACATAAAATTTGTAAAACATGATCTTTAGAACGTGCAGAGGTGTACCAAGAAAGGATTTTGTGAAAAAAAATTCTTAAGGGGATGAAATGGGGTGTGAAGTATGCAAAAAATTGTATTCCTTGCGTGTATCAGCTTCAAATTTGGCATAAATATTCTCCAAAAGAAATAATAAAGCGCACACTTTAGGATTTGTTAAAACAACCCCTAAGTAGGAGTGCAACGGGGTGTTGAAGTTTGTGTGGGAAAATCGAATTCCCCGCTTTTATCGCAATGAAATTCGGAAGATATGTTCCTTAAGGCGGGATATCCTTTTATTATAGACGGGAAAAAAATTAAACAATTTTGAGGGATTTTTTTAAACTAACAAATAATTATTCTACATTTGCCAAACTATAGGTATACTTCGATAGTATATTTAAGCATACAAAATAATTTTTCAAAATTCATTTATAGGCTCTGTCTCTGTCTCTGTCTCTGTCTCTGTCTCTCTCGCTCTCGCCCTCTCTCTTGCTCTTTTAAATTCATTTCATCTTCTTATATTTTTCTGTAAATTGGCACCATATGCCACAGGACGCTTTTGTCCTGGAACATTAATAAACCTAATGTAATTTAATCTAATATATACATATATATTGTAAAACAACAGCAAGACTGAAAAATGGATTTCCCTCGAAGCAAGAATGTACGTTTTCAATAATTTGTCAAATGCTAGAAATAACCATCCGAGATTTGTGCTGTGAAAGCGATACCTCATTCTCCTTCTATCCTTTTATCGAAGTCTACTGCACTGAGGATTATTCTTTCCCAACTGAGAGAAGGAAAATTGCTTAAACTCGGAAATCTTAGGGGCTCTCTTGCTTTCTCTCTACATTCTGTGGCCAACAGGAAAGTCGGGTCGAAATCGTAAATTCGGAAGGATCCGGGCATTACGCGTTGGATCCAGAGACTCTTTACGGTGGTTGGTACTGGTAGGAGGCCGGAAACAGCCGCCGGGTAAGAACAAATTGCCGCTCTTATACTGCCCGGGAAAAATGCCATATATTTTCACGAGGATGGAAGTCCCTAACGACGCCAAATGGGGCCCGTGGAATTCTCCGCGTCGAGGCGCGAATCTTTTTTCCCTCCGGTACAAACCACGAGGAACACCAAAAAGAACGTTAAACCGCAGGGGCGCGATCTTTTCGTAACGTGTTCCCACCAATCAACACGTTGAGTTCATTACATTGATTATCGTTATTATCGCCGTTATCCTTATTACGATTATTCCACATTTGACGTTTCATGAAATGTTCCGCATGGCACTGATCATAGAATGGTGGATCTAAAAAAAAATTGAGCGTATCTTATGGTCGTTATGGGGCCAGGTTAAAATTCTGTGGCCGAGCTGAATATTTTTTTGGAAGGTTATAACCCCATTGCTGATCATCCTGTGCAGTTTGGATACGATCCACACTACTGTATTTAGAGAAAAAAGTCCGGAAACTCGACGTATTTCGCGGGCTAATCACATTACCCTTATGGAAACCTCTCGATCATTATTCAGTACATTATTTATATCTGCTAAAAAAATAATACTGTGGGGCTGAAAAAATCGGTATCGTTCGACTAATTATCGGACTAACACTTGGCACCGTGAAAATGAGGATTCACAGTACCGTTATAAAATTATTAATGCTTTCAATCGCGAATTTGTGCGAAAATCAAGCACACGAAATATTAGGTTATGCAAACATGGCAACGTCATAGATGGTACAAATGCTGCCGATCTTATCCACATTCGGTAATTATGCCCGGGGATCTCAAACTACATGGTCAGGATTATTAACGAGGAATAGTATTTATTTTTATTAACTTAATTAGTAATAATTACTTAAGGCCTTAGACCACTCTAGGATTTTCCAAAAATCGATTTTTTAAAATTAAAAATGTACATTAATACCTATAAAATTATATACCAAAAGATTATGGGTGTGAAAAATCTCTAAGTACTAGATTTTCGAATTCTAGCGCAACCCCCATTGATTCATGTCGTGACTTTCTACTAACTTTAACCGCCTTTATCTCAAAACTACATTTTTCAAGTCGGCCGGACTCATAACTCAAACAAATTTCAACCGATTCACTTGAAATTTTAACTGTATATTTAGAATTACATTTTCTGAGGCACTACGTAGAATTTTTTAAATGATATTGCATAGTTCCTCTTTTATAAACAATTTTCTGACGATTTTCTCATGGCATTTTATACTTTTTGTTTTAGAAATGCGCCATTTTTGACAAAAAATAATATATCAAAAAAATCCTACGTACTTCTATAGCTATTCTTATATATAATCGAAAAAACTTTAGTATCTCATCATAACTCAAAAATTATAGGAGCTGTTGGTCCGGCCGTGACCTGCCAGAAATAAAGGCCTCATCGGAAAAAAGCTGCACAGTCGCCATTTTGACATGTATCGCTGTGAAAAAATAATTGTGTATAGTCAATTACGTGTATAATTAAACTCCTATTTTGTAATTCCGATTTATTTGATGGTTTCGCTGAAAATAAATTACAAAATATGTCGTTTTTGCGGCCTCTGAGTGGCTTAAGGCCTTAATATTCTTTTGAGATCTATGTTCAGATATTATAAGTTTTCAGACATTTCTATGATAATATAGCGGAATTTTTTTCAAACATGAACGAGATTTTTTAGAATTTCAGAAAATTATTAAAGTTTTTTTTTCTTTCAGATTGTAGACGGCTTCAGTACACATTTTTCCTTTCCAGCGACATGCTGGGACATTTTTTATCCATACTGCATTTTTCTTATTCCGAACTCTCAACATCTTCTCTCAATTTTGGCCTAATCACTATGAACTTTAACTCCTCCACTTCACTCCATCGTAATTACGCGAGCACAGACAAAAGAAAAGTATGCTCCGAACAATTTTTTCACGATATTATTATTGTGATGCTTTCAAATATTTATTTCAATTCCTCATATTCTCTCGTTAGATTTTGCGGACTTTCAACAGAATAGCAGGACTTTATTTTTCTTTCACGAGCGTTCTCGAGCTCTTTAACCGCCCCTCCCCCCTCCCATGTACTCGTACCCATACACAAAAAATCGGGTAATGCAAATCATTCCGGAAACCGAACGCCTCGCCACTGTATAATAAAAGTACATAAATAAATAAAAATAAAATAAAAAAGACAAAAGAGAAACGCCAATAGGATTGAACGACATGAAAAAATAAATAGAATGAAGTATTCATGTTCCGGGACTATGGAACATCCGCAAAAAAATGCTCTCAGGTTCCCGCGTATACACCTGTCCAGGGACCTGTCACTGCAATTGTGCAAGATTTTACTACTCGAATTCTATACTTATATGCATTCTTTCTGCAAATAAATTATATATATATATATGTGTGAGCGTGTACGTGGAATAAAAACTTGTAGCGATATGATGTATAACGTGCACTAGAGATGTCTGCAACGGTAAACAATGCATTTGGTACGATTCGTACGGCCGGCCAGAGGCGACAGACTCTTTGGCTCATCCCTTTCATTCCTTTTTTTTTTCCAATTTCTCTCCCTCTCCTTTTTCTGTCTCACGGTACTGTTTTTCAACAATAATTCATCACTGGACATTCCGCTTCGTTCGTTCCACTGTCGGGCCATTCGTATGCGTTTTTCCTCTCGTAATACTCCCTCTGTACGCCTCATCTCCCTTGCCGTGTCATCCCACGGTTTGTATTTTATTCCTGTTGGAAAAAAAAGAAAAATGTTTTATTACCTATCGCGCTTGCGCTCACGTCTCTCCGAGTGTTCGCGCCATTCCATCTCTCCACCCTCTCTCTCTCTCTCTCTCTCTCTCACACTCTCTCTCTCCCTCTCTCTCTCTCTCTCTCTCTCTCTCTCTCTCTCTCTCTCTCTCTCTCTCTCTCTCTCTCTCTCTCTCTCTCTCTCTCTCTCTCTCTCTCTCCTCTCTCTCTCTCTCTCTCTCTCTCTCTCTCTCTCTCTCTCTCTCTCGCCTCGCTCTCTCCTGCGATGCTTTTTATTTCGCGAAATAGCACCACCGACGCTTGCGAGTTCGTTTGAATATTATCGCGAGGCGGGATAACGGGAAATATTTATTCGGGCGTACACACGCTGCCCGCCGACTCTTGCTATACACGCATTTTTTTTTTCCATTCGACGATTCCTCTTTCTTTATCGGCCCATCGAATTACGACGACGCTCGACGTTGACAGTTTTTTTAATGGTCTTTTGAAGTTTTCCGGAATGTGCGCTGTTTACGGGGATTTACTTCGTTTGCATATTTTGAAGTCACAAAAAATTGCGCATTGCTTTTTTTGTTAGTATCCGGTGAAACGTAAAAGTGCTTTTCGAGCGTGGGTAAAGAATTTAGCGTGAGGCACTTTATCTAATTATGTTGAAGTTTGCCTCGTTGACATTCCATGAAAATTCATTTCTCTTTGCCTTGCCCTACTTTTGCGCCAGGCTTAGGCTATACAAGTCACTTGAAAGTTTTTTTTTCTTCAATTTTCACTAGACATGTTCGATTTAAATGTGCGAAAAAAGGATTTGGATGATGAGAAAGATGAGGAAGTAAAAAATGAAAAAAAAAATTCGTTGAATTCCAACGATGCAAACTTCAACGAAACTCTTATTACTAATGCCTCGCCGGCATCCTCTCTCTCTCTCTCTCTCTCTCTCTCTCTCTCTCTCTCTCTCTCTCTCTCTCCTACACACACACACATACACAGGACGAGCCAAAAACTTTTCGAGAAACATTTTAAAAAACCCATGGCGCTGATGGAACGAGAATTGTCTTTGGAAAGACCGTGCTCGCTCTCCGAGAGAGGTTACCTCGTCGACGAGACGGGCTAGAAAAATGTGCGTGTACTTGCGAGCGAGACGGAGGCCAAAAAACCGTAAGAGAGCAAGAAAGACGTTAAATTTTGCACATACGCGAAGTCATTAAAGCGAATGTTTCGAAGTAAACGAAATTGCTTGGAGAAAGCGCCAACTACTGGCACAACGCGCGTCCCCTCCCTCCCCCCTCTCTCTCTCTCTCTCTCTCTCTCCTCACTTTTCCTCCTCAACAGGAAAAGCTCTTCCGCGTTGAGCTCGCGGGAACGAGCGAGCCGTAACGCCGATGCCACAAGCGGACTATAAATTTCCCCAGTGAGAGAAGCGCAGGACAAGCAAGCATTTTACATGTGCGTATACATATATACAGAGAGAGAGAGAGAGAGAGAGAGAGAGAGAGAGAGAAAGAGAGCAATAGAAATGGAAGAAAAGAGAGCGAGAAATAACTAGATAGTTAGAGAGAGAGAGAGAGAGAGAGAGAGAGAGAGAGAGAGAGAGAGAGAGAAACGGAGGAAAAGTGGAAGAGAAAGATGAGTCGTCTTGCATGTGTACTCGACGGTTCCGCGAGGATGGCTCTTGCGAATTCATACACGAGAGACAAATGTGTGGAATAACGCGAGATAACGCCGGAAAAGTGAGCGGAATACATCAGTGAAAGAGCAACACGTATATAAACGTAGAACGAAAAGGGGACGAGAGCTCATTTGCATTTTCCAGAAGTCTTTATAAATGTTTACACACACACACAGACATTCATCCACACAAAATGTCCAAGCCATGCACCGACGGAAATAGATAAATTAATGCAATTTTCTCAGACAATCGCGTTTTTAGTGCTTTCTGACGTACGCGATCATTTCCCTCCTGTAATAATTCATGAAACAAAGGGAAAATATATCCCCAACGCTTTCAACAATCTCCATCTCCTTTATCAAAAAGTGCATAAGAAAAATTAACAAAAATAAAAATAAAAAACGAATGTATAAAAAAAAATGGAACTTTCAACTAAAATATTGTTATTAAAAATTAATTAAAAAAGGGGAATGTATAAAAAAAAACAAGCAACAAACATATGGAAGTACTTCATAAGCGAGATACAAAATCACGAGGGACCAAAACGGTCGGGCCTTAATTCAATCTGAAATTCGCAGTGTCAATGGCGGTTGTTTTCCCGACGAACACTCTCGGTAGTTTTCCCAGTCCGGGATTCACTGCGACTTCACAAGAAGGATGAAGCATTTTTTTCGTATTTTTAGTGTGTAATTTTACAAATACTTATAGTTACATAACAGAGAAAGAGAGGGAGAGAGAGAGAGAAAGAGCTTGGGCTTGGGGTTCCCGTAAGTGTGACCCAGAAGCTCACTCGCCGATTTGACCAAGTTTACAAGTTGGTCAAATCGGTGTTTTCGTTGTTTGCGTCTCGTGCTCATCGCGAGTGAGGATCTGTGTGTGTGTGTGTGTCGAGACGGAACGTTCTTCGACGAGAAATAGATTTTCGGCGCCAGAATTGTCCTAGCATCCAGAAACAACCCCCTTAACACACGTATCTCTGTATGTATATGTACACGTGTACAAAGAGCTTTATACAGTTGCCCATATCTTCGCGAAACGAATAGTCGAACTCCACGAGCTATCGGGCGAGCTTTTTTTTATTTTCTCCGGATATTTTCGTCAACAAGGCGATCGTAAAGCGTGTTATACGTCGGGAAGCGACGTAAAAAGAGCATCAATCGAGGATGAAATTGCACAAACTATCTTGTGCAATCCAGCGATATCGGGTTGAAATTAAAATACGTTTCGACCCAATGACCGCAACGTAATTTCTAGTGACGTCGATCACGAAATTTTCTTGGCATCGCTGGCGACGTCATGAAGAATCGCGGACGGTAAATTATTTTCCGTACACTAAGGATTTTTGAAATTTTGATTGTTTGATTTATGATAATTATTTAGAATTCGAAACTCCAATGCAAAAAGCATTGCAGAATTTTTCCAAGTATTCCAGCAACTTTATAATTACTTATATCTTTTTTCCTACACGATTTTTTTTTCCTGCGCTACATTATCCTAACCTAACAAGCCCGAAGAAACACCATTTTTTAACATTTTTTTCATGTGCTTTCCCCTCAATAAATTGACATCTTTCATCATCACGGAACGGTAAGAAAGCTCTGAAAAAACGCCCGCTCAATTTATCACTGGAGATCGAATTCTAAATTAATGTCCATATTGGTTTTTGGATATTAATATTAATCAAATTGCTCTTATGAAATCTTTATCATTGCTTCCGTCGTCCATCCGAACTCTTATACGAGTACGTAATTCTTGATAAGCCACATACAATTATAGAAACTCTCGCGTAGTCTCGTCTTTTGAAGCTTTTCGTGTTTACCCTCGAGTCTGGCTTTCGCGAGTTCTATCTTTTCAGTTATTTCGACGTCAAGATAAATTTTACTTCGCTCCATAGCGAAAAAAAAATGGAAGAGTCGAAAAATGGGCAAAAAAAAAGCAAGACAAATATTTACGCGGTGGAGACACTCGGTGCCAAAAGCAGAAAGATTGTGGAGAGTCTCGAAATGGGAACGGTAAACAGCGTTGAGCACTTGAAGAAGAAAGCTCGTAGTCCTGCACTCGCCAGGCCTCTTATTCTTTCTTTCTCTCTCTCTCTTACTCTCTCTTGCCGTCTTTATTCATATCTATCTATCTCTTTCTCCCACTTTTTCTCTCTTTTTTACTCGACTTCTGCAATATCGAGTGCCGAGTCGGAACTTTTCTACTCCTTTAGAAAGAGAGAGAGAGAGAGAGAGAGAGAGAGAGAGAGAGGGTGAAAACGGGGGTTGAAAGAGTATTTTCACACTTGGTAACCGGACGAAAGTATATATTACTAACATACGGAAAGCATAAGAGTGGGGACATTCTGGTACCGCCTTGCCGAACCTACATATACATAGTTTCGTGTTTACGATACATTTATCGAGGATACTTGGATGCCAGAGGGCTGAGGATGATATTCCATGGTGTATGTAAGTGTCCCTTCAAACAGCGCTATGTTGCCGGATTTTTTATATTCGTATGTTTATACGACAGCTGCTAAGCTAAACTCTTCAGCTCTAAAGGAGATTTTTGCAGGAATGCAGTTTTTCGGTCAAACTTTTGAACTCTTCGCAAATTATAATTCCTATTCAAAATACAAACCGGCACAAAAAAAAAATCGTGTCCTGTTGTTTAATGCTCAGGTGGCACGAATTCATTCAGCACCCATTTACTGAATTAAAGAAATGCTGATGGGTAAATTTTGCGATCAAGGAACTGCTGCCAAAGTTAGGGCTGGTCGGGAAATTCACATAGGGTCGAAAATGAGCACTAAAGGGTAATCTAGTAATTGCAGTTATAGGCACGTTTATTAATTTTGCAGTAAACGATATCAAATGTTTCCTTTTTTCATTTTTCGCCATTTTTTCTTTCCATTTTTTACATTATAATCCAAAATCTTATTTCGGAGATTCAGAGGCCAGATCGCTAATGAGGATCCTCAAGACGTTTCAGTGATTTTCGTAGCTTAAATATGCCGAAAAAAAATTAGGAAATAAAAAAAAACTAACCTCAAATAAATTCCAAATGTGCGGACTTCAATATAAATGCAGGAGGCATGTCTCTCGCGGTGTACTTTTTTTCAATAGTCTTTCCCACCTGGGAACAAAAAGGAGATGGAATTTTCGGAAAATATCATTACCCGCGCTAATTGTAAAAACTTAATGTTGCTACCAGCAAGCTTCGAGCTCTGCAACGAATTTTGATTGCCATGTCTGCTCATCGATACATCGGCATGCATAATTAATTTATATTTTTTTAGTAACCATATCTGTTACGTCATAGAGTGAACAAAAAAAAAAAGATTTTTCATCCGGTGAAAAAAACCTGTCGTTGTGTTGTTGCTATCGTTGTGGGTAACGAAATCACATACGAACGTAACATATTTCTCGTGCGCTACTAAACTGACGGAAATGCTTACCGAGTGTCACCGTGAAACTTGAGTTTATATTCCCTTTTTGTAGTGTTGTTTGCGCCTCGAGAGTATCGTTTCGCGTAAAGTGGCACCGTCTTTTTTCTTATTCTTTTTCTTTCCGAGGAACATACGAAACTCGAGGTCCGGAGGATCCTGCTCGTTTTTCCGGGCACACATACACACGTCGTTCAGGCAAATTTAACGAGGCAATATCGTTTGAACGACGATTCTCGCTAAACCGCGTGCTCGCGTGTTTCATCGCACATTTTCTTGATAGCCGCGAAAAAAAAAACGAAACTATACATTCAATATATAAACTCATGCAGTCTGATTTTATCGGTACAACGCTTTGACGATTTTTGAGCTCGCGATATCGCGAATCTAAAAAGATCGAAGAGAATATTTATGTTCGTACTCGATCGCATACGCGAATGATTTGTCGATAGTTTCTGCGATGGTGTCGACATTTTTTTTGCATTGCGTAACATTAAATATAATTATAATATTATAACTAGCCATAATATAAAATCGGCATGGTCGAACTACCTTCATAACTCATTAAAAAAAAAAAACGTTCCATTAGCAACGAACGCAAAAAGTATAAAATTATAATATAAAATTCCAACGGAAGTTACAATAAGCCCATCTGACTATGAAGTAACCTTCTGAACGGTGAAATAATTGAAAACACCTAAGGTATTTTTTTCAGCACCCGAATATTTAACAATTAACTGATTTTCATCTACAATTAAGTAAAAATATATCCCAGTATCCTAGTGAAATTTCAAGCCAAGTTACCAAACCTTCAACAAAAAATTACGACTTTAAAAATCATCTTATTTATGCAGCACTTTATGGAGATGACATGCTGGCCACATTTCTATCTGATACTTCATGTACTAAGCAGTTCTAGACGCCTGATATAAACTGCTCTGAGCATGTAAAAATTCTGAAGATTCCATAACGACAATAAAAACAGGAAATCAACAAATGTTTAAAGAAAAGATTAATGATAAAACTTAGAAAAATGTGACAATGTGAAAATTTAGGCAAATTTTTCCATTCCATTTCATCGTTGGGTATAATGATCGATTGTAACTTATTTTTATTAAACGCCACTATAATCAACTAATGATTGAAAAGGACCCTCAGGAAATCACAGAAACGATGATAAAAATAGTGATGAATAAATAAGTGGAACGACAGAGAAGTAAGATCATGTCGTTTTGTCCTTTTATATCTTTCGTCCAATCGCATCAAGTTTTCCAATATGAGTAAAAAACGATGCGAAATTTTCATATTTTAAACGCGAGAAGAATGCATTATCGGACGTTCAGTTTCACACTGAAAATTGGCACACAATATCGGCAGAATGTGAGTCGAGTTCACGTACAACTATTTTACGTGTATATATCGATGGATCGATGTTTTCGACAAATATATATGAGCCCGGTGGTAAGCGTTATGTACTTATGGCTTTATGTACACCATGTATAAATGAGGGGTAGTATTTTCGATCGGCGGTATTGAGAGAGGGAGAGAGAGAGAGAGAGAGAAACAATGATGAGAAGGGAATGGTGTGCGGTGGGGAGACCGAGTTCAATTTCATGCACCATGTTCAAAGGGTCATTACGAAAATGCCATTAAAATAAATTACTCTCATTGCACGGCAAGCTCATTTATGCTTGCTTTCCCTCTGAATTTTCTGTTTTATCGTGGTCTATCTCTCCCTCTACTTCCGTTTCCCTCTATCTCCATTTCTCTCTATTTATCTCTTTTCAGCTTTGGATCACTATAAATACGGGAAAAAGAGAGGATGTTTCGTTGCTTTGACATGGATAGAGAGGAAGAGAGAGAGAGAAAGAGAGAGGGTGAGAGAGAGAAAAGAGGCTGTGTTTAGTTCGATATCGTCGAACGATATATATATATCTGGTAAATACACTCGAGCAACGCATAAAATAGATTCAGCAAAGCGAATCAATTTGAGTAAATAATGGGGCTAGAAGCCCACCACACGTTTTGCCTGATTGCAAACTCGAAGTACTATGGAATGCTCTGCGAATTTAATGCCTCTGTCACGTTAACCCGTTGAGAGAGAGGCAATGAAAGAGGATTTTAAAATATGCAAAGCTGGGACATAATTATTCACTGTAGGCTATTTTTAGTATTTTTTTCGGCCAATGGGCGAATTGTCGTATGATTTTGGGGCTGAAAATTGGTTATTCGTATTTTTAAGAACGAAATGATGCACAAGTAAATCGAAATAGTTTATTTTCATTCCAATATCATTGACTCGGCTAATTTTGATGTTATAATCAATAATAACGAAAATACAGAAGAAATAAGTAATGGGAAATTACAGCAAATTGTTATTTCGTTTGTTTTAAAGGGTCCGGTCGGAGAAGTTGGTGGCGTGAGACTGCCTTTACAATCGTTGCATGGATACGGCTCGGTGTTCATGTACTCGGCCTCAACGAGTCCCGGTAGCGGCGGTAGCCAGGGTGGCGGAGGCGGGGGTGAGGTTACCCTTCGCCTCCGCGAGCCCGAGGACATACCGGAGGAGGTACTCGCACGACTTGAGGACACCGCGACTCTCTCGATATCGCTTCAAGGCGACGCCGTTCTCAGGCTCGGAACTGCTGGCTCCGGTAAGTTTCGTTTCCACTATCACAGCAGATGAAAATTCGAGCGAAGCCTATGTCTGGAAGTGTATGTCTGGCGATAAATTACGAAGTTCAGTCTCTTGCGGATGTATCCACGAAGAAAAAAGTAAGTTTGGACAATAATTTATTAGTGAGGTGAAGACGAATGACCTATGGTAACTTTTCAATTTCTGAACTTATGATCTTACGACCTCACGACCTTGTTACGCGCTACATTTCTATATTATAACCTAAAAGTGAAAACGTTCCCTTTTCTTTGGCTTTCCAACTCACTCTATATGAGCAGCCTTCGTAAAGAATAATTCTATGTAACAAAAACTAATCTATACAGTTCCCTGATTGATTGACTGACAAATATGTTCCTTAGAAAGTGTTGACGTGCACTAAGAAAGGATTTTTCGAAAATCAACTCCTAAGAGAGTGAATTTTGTATGGGAAAATGGAATTCCCTGCTTTTATCTCAATGAAATTCGGAAGATAAGTTCCTTAAAGGACGTAGAGGTGCACTAAGATCGGATTTTACAAAAACCAACCGCTAAAAGGATGAAATGGAATGTAAAAGTTTCTATGGAAAATAGGTTTTAATCAGTTATTTTTATTCGATCTAAACAATTTTAGTAAGTTTATTTTTGAATGAAACGTCATTATTTTGTCGTTTTTTTCGATTTGAATGTAATCTCTTCAGAAACACCTCCGTCCTGAGGCCCTAATAGCTTAAAGCTTAATTTTCTCGCAGGCGAATCTGCGTGCGGAAGCTAGTCCTCCATAATAAATGCATCGATGAGAGTATCGAATCAAGGGATGAAAATAACGCAAGTTTCACTTTTTACCCTGCACAACCCGTCTTCACGAGGAATAATCCTCGCGGAGACTGATTACGCAGGATAACAGGTTCGACTATTTTTATTTTAAACATTGGCATACTAATTGCGGTGATTGGTTTCGCCAGGGTGAAAAGTGGCCTGCCAATGTCGTAGTAACGGCAATCCATATGTCCGTTGTTACAAACATCGAGAGAAGGAACCTAATACGGAATACCTAACACGCGAAAGTAAGTTGCTCCAACCCACTAATGATGTATGGAAAAGTAACTGAAACGTTAGTATACCCCCAATCATTGTGTGATCCGGATGCAAGCTACTTTTTATTCCGTGTATGTATACGTAATCTCGGATCCTAACCGCAAGGTTGGGATAGGCGTTCCAACTAAAACCATCCATGGGGCTCATCCGTTAGCGAATTTTCAAAATTATAGTGACACGTTGTATCCATGAAAGGTCCTACACATACAGAATAAAGTTTTCACGTCCATAAATACTCGGATTACTCGGGCAGGCGCCAACCGAGTGAAAAAGAGAGCGAGATAGAGAGAGAGAGAGAGAGAGACAGACAGAGAGAGAGAGAGAGAGAGAGAGAGGGAGAGGAAAAGAGAGGGTTGCCCAAACTCTCGCCGATGTACAGAATTTATGATAATGGGGATGATCCCTCGTATTTTTAAGGATGGCTATTAATTACGCGTTCTTTCGAAGCGCGTCCAAGGGCGAAGCGTAGCGACAGTGGAAAGCCAACAGTGGCTCGGAGTTGGGTGGTAAAGGGGGTTCCCGGATCAGCAGATTAGACGAGATTCACTTGGGATGCTGCCTACAGGAAGCTTCACTCTCGCTCTCTTTCGCACACACTTTGATCCCCCTGTTTCTGCTATCTCTGCCCCGGAGCACGCGCGTTAATCCGTCCCGGATTTTCTCTACCATTAGGTCAGCGTTGATAAATCCTATTTTTTTTCACCCCCGCCCGCTTCCTCTCGCTCTCTATCCGTCGTTCAGCTTTATTTTATTTCTCGAAAAACCAAACAAACGATAGGAGAGTACTTTAGCCATTGCTGGCCAAAAAGCTGCCCTTGCTCCACTCGCATAGGACCAAAAGCTTTGTATTTTTACTAGAAACTGTTCGCCTTCTTCATTTTCGAAAAAAATATTGTATAAATACAGAGCTTATTTGCAAAAACGAATTGAAAGCGACCTGTGGGTTGGTTTTTCGGACAGCAAAGTATGTTCAACTCGTACTATGGAGCCTTCAATGACGCCAATGATTGGAAAGAATTTTCATCGCTCCTTTCTTTTGCTTATCCTTGCCTCTAGTATCCTGAAACGAGAGAAATACCTGCTCCAGACGCCTTCTTTGGCTCCAGTCATTGAAGACCAAGAAAATCATCGCCCCGACTTCCGCACTAGAGCCAAAACGAGCTTTCTCCTTGAGCCGTCAAAAGGAAAGCAAGTGATGTTCGGAAGGAAGAGCGAGAATGAAAAACATTTGGCAAGTGAGAGGAGCAAAGTGTCTTGATCCCGAAGATTCTTATTCCTGACTCGTGGAATGTTTACCATTTCGGGATGTCGCGCCCGAGACGAGAAAGACTTTTGGGATAAGCCCAAACCGCAAATATAAATGCATGCGAATTCGAACAGACACAAACACACAGATATACGAATTTGAAGGAAATACAGTAGCTCATCCGCCGTATCTGAAGGTTCGAATTTGCTAGGCTACGGTCTGGCCTGATTCGACGCTGCTTTTCACGAAACGTGGAAGACCGGGGATATACATATCTTTCCGGACGATTTGTCAAGTCGCTTGTGTAGCGGAGCAAAGCTGCTTGTGTCTAGGCGTCTGTGCGCCATGTTTCTCTCGCTTGGATGACGTCGTAGACTTGCCATAAATCCAGGATTTTCATAAGTTTTACGGATCTTAACCTGCCTCCCTGCCCACCTCTATCTCTCTTTTTCGGTCTTACTCGGTGTCTCGTCCTACATGTCTTCCGTTTTGCAGATATTTTTGGCTGTTCCAACGACCGCCACCAATGTTCCGGATTCATTCTCATGTTTCAACTCGACCGTACCCTTGATCATTCTCATATCCGTTCGTTGAATAGAAATTGACGGGCTGGTAATTTTGCATTCCGTGAAGAATACACGAGCGAGTCCGGGACGAAGGATGGCCTTTTTAGCAGTGTAACGAGACACGTTGACGCGTCGCGTGCGTATGTCCGTGTCTGCGCATACGTCGCCGGAAGGCTGAAGCTGAATTCTCAGCACAAAAGGACGTCGTGATACCGTGGCGTAATGACGTAACGTGCCGGTAACGAGACAGCTGCCAACGTCATCGTATACGCACGGTGAACTGGCTGTGTTGAACACTTTGCCCAGTAACGCTGGGCAAAGTGTGACTTTGTCTTTGAATTGATAACTATATGTGATGTTATGGTAACGAGCGTCGTGAGGTGGCCGCGCTTTTTTTTTTATCGAATATGATCTCCCAATGAGGAATATTCGTCAGTCACAAACTTTTCCATTGGTAGATTGATCATTGAAGATTTGAGGTGGATCGAGCATACCATCGATGAATGTTGATCGAATCCAATTCTTTATGGACGGGCGTCCAATCAGAATTCAACCTCGAAGTTTCCATTTGCACTTCTTTTTCAAGAGGAAATAAATTACATTGGAAGGGCTTTCGGTACGGAAAAATATTAAATTATATTAAATTAAATTAGATTAAATATAATAATTAAACTATGCGTTTAGTAGATGAGCTGTGATGCCTTGAACCAACACGCATGCTGTGCGTTCATTGGTACAACGCGGGATCAAACGTGTCAAAATATGCGACAGAATTCTAAGCCTTAAATGTATTTAAATACTTTTTTCACAGTGCACACACACGCACTGACACATATGGATGCCATAATTTTTATGAGGCACCGTTGAGGCAATTTTAAGGGCTCTGGTTATTTTGCCTTCAATTACCCTCGGTAGCAAAGTGTGACCGGCCACCGATGGCCCTTGTGAGGCTTCCAGACTAGGGCCTTAATAAAGTTAGGCAAAATTAAGATGGGCCCGATCAAACCCTGAACTCAATTTCTGCACGGGTTAATACAGTTCTTAATGGATAATAGTGAGTTGCTCTGGAATTTTAACATCAATGATCACAGCTTAACTTTTTCGAATATTTCTACATCTGAAAAAAATCTGTTTCCTTACACGTTGATCGGAAAAGCGTTTCACTCTCTTAAAACACGTGTTTCGTAGTTGCGCCCGTTATATGTGAAGCCTTGAATCAAGACGTAATATCGTGCGCAGTCGAGAAACGAGATAATCCGCGAAGATTCATCAGTCAGGAGAACCTTCTCACAAACGTCCCCTCAGGGTCCTTCAACTACGAATTGCTGGCTTTAGCACGATCGCCCAACCATGCGAGGGCTACGGGATTGCGAGCCATCCAGCTTGGAATACAGTCATATATATTATTATAGTTATACATCTTGTCTGGAGATTGATTAGAAGTATCTCTTCACATCTTATACTTGTCCCAGATAACTTCCGAATGTGAAAGTTCTCCAAATGTCCTCCAGGTATTCCTGCGATTCTGCACTATTATTCTCAACGATAAAGTGAAGAACTCGTCCTGTGGAGAACCACTTCTGCCATCGTACTTTCTGAACTCGTTATTCCCAGATTCCACCCAGGATTCCATCCTTTGGTTCCCTAGAATATAGTGGTGAAAAAATCCACCAATGGTTGCCAAAATCGGGCTGATAGTCGATTTTTCCATAGAAAGAGAGTGCGAGAGAGCGACCATTCATTGTCCTTAATTGCAAACGGTTCTCGCACGTCCTCAAACGGAACAAAGACATCCTGTAGCGATTGATTAAGGAAGTCGCTCGTTCGCGACGTCGCAATTGCTCGCTTTTACGGATCCAGTGGATCGAGGTTGGGGGGTGAAGAAATTCCTCAGCTACTTCAAACGCTATATTTTTTTTTCTCGTGGGGCTTCAACTCGAAACGGCGACAACGACGTGTGCGAACTCGTGGCGAGGTCTGCGAACGATGAGGCAAAGGGCAAAGGCAAAGGTACAAGGGTCTTTTTCTTGCTCTCATTCACTTGCCAGTATTCGCGACACGTGTGTGCCTGTATACCAACCCTCAACCTTTACTCAGTTCTGATGGTTACGACAAAAGGGTTTCGAGCGAAATTCACGCCGAAAAATTCGCTGTACCTCTCAGCTTCTCATTCTTCCATTCTTTTGCGTTCCCTGACGGCGAATTCCATGGAATACCAGAACACAAAACGAGTAGAAGGTAAGAAGAACGAAAATGTGACTGCAGAGAAAACATTGCGCTACAATCTTTCGTTGTTTCAGCCCAAATGAGCACCACCGTTTGGACGCTGGTACCCCTAACCCTTTTCCCACTTCTCGAACATGCAGTAATTAAATTTAATTGGAAACGCTTATTTCCTACTGTCGACCGCGTTAAAGTCGAATGAAAATGAGAATTCAAGCCGTAGAGTATCGGAACGCGGGTCGATCAACGCTATTCGTCGATGCCCTGCTCCCACCTCCATCTGTTCCAGCTGGCTCTCACCCTCCGTCCCTCGTCGACGACGCGTTATCTCGTCACGCTTCGTTAAGCGATTCATTTGAACCTTTATTTCATAGGTAAAAGGGACGTGGGAAAAAAAATGTTAAAACACTTCATCGATTTTTTAAGTGGCGTAGATTTTACGGCAGCTCGAGTTCGATGAACGAATAACCAGTCGTTGCATGGAACAGTCAACAAAGTGGAAGATCGCGCCGCTCGTGTCGGCTGATACTACGCGTAATGAGTTGATAACCTTGAACGGTTTTTCATCAACAATTACGAGGCTCACTTGGACCCACACGAAGCAACTGACGAAAATGCTTTAGCCTCACGATTCACCGGACTCAAAGGCACTAAATATTACTTGTGATTGTGGACTGATGTTTTAGACACTTACGTATGTTGTAGAGAATTCAAATACATTTGATGTGTGTTTTCAAACACTCGAACCGAATTTTTTAACAAGTTATTGCTGTCTTATTAAAAACATGCAAAACGTGTAAATGTATGTTTAACCCTTCGTGGTCACATTGGGTATAATCGACCCATCGGTCACTTTTGGCTTAAATATAAAATATTTCTCGACTTCGAATGGCACTGTATTCACCATCTTATCTGGAGTTTGAAGTATCCTCATACCATCAAATTGACCCTCTTCACATGTCGGAATAAATACCTTTTTTGGAACGGGCACTATGCTACTATTTTTCCCAAAAGTAGCATATCTAAGAAGTATTACGTCCAAATTTTAGCTAAAAATGTTGAAAATTCACGGAACTGTGATTTTTTGAGCGAAAAAGTGTATTTTTTGCGCTTTCACCTCTTTATGAATTTTTTTTTAACATGTCGCCATGTTTCTTATAAATACAATTTTCGTACATCATCTAGAAAGTTCAAAGCATGTTCCGTAATTTTTTTAACCACTTCGGACGGATAGTTTGGTCACGATACTTTTTTTGAAAACTGACTGGGTAGAATCGACCCAGCGTGATCACCGTGGTTGAATTTGAAAGTGTGACCACGAAAGGGTAAATATCAAATGTGTATTAAATTATGGATTTATGTAAGGTACAGTAAAATTAAGCACATTTTTTACGTATTTGTAAACAGTGGATCCGCATTAAGTATTCTAAAATTTACATGTGAATTTTAATGTACTTGATACTAGCATGACATCTTAATTTTAAGATACTTAACACCTATTTGAATTATGTTAATCGAACAGGGCTTGTTAATTTAAATATGACGATTAAAAATACATTATCGTGAAAAATGTTCTTGACATATTCTGACCATTGTAATGTCTCAATTTGTGTAGAATATTTTGGAAAATCTACAATGAGAAATACACTCCTCGAAAAAATCAACAAGGCTAAAGATCACTCGTCATACCGGATTGACTTTCCTCCATCAGCAATTCTCAGTAATTTCTTCATTACGTCCTTCAGCTTCCTAGCCACAGGAAGCGAAAACTAAAATGAATCATTGCTTTTTCCTTTTTAGTTTCTTCCCTCAACTTCATTCAACCCCGTGGAAAAACAAGACCTACAGCAAAAATTCGTACCCCACCATAGCTCGCTCGATATTAAATTCATTATGTTTTTTTTGTCACCAAACAGCTTGATCACCAAGCAAGTAAACAACCAAGAAAAAGCTTTTTCCGCAATACGGCAGATAGGGGATGGGAAATATTGCACAAAATTTCCAATTAAGCGTCGCACATGACACAGAGGAACATAAGCGCGACGCTACAATCATTAGCATACGCTAAAAACGTGAAGAGCGTGTATATGCAGCGCGTATGTTCGGAATGAAGTTGGGCAGGGGAAAGGGAGGATCAGAGAGGAAGAGGGAGGATAACGCCATGCAAATTAGCCACGATCTAACGGCTCCGGCCGTTATACGGAACCAACGGTACGGCAAAAGCTTTCTCCCTCTCTCGCTATATATATATATATCGTAGTACTAGTGGTGCGTGCGATGCTGGTGTATAGACAGTCGTGGTTCGTTCTATTCTTTACCGATAATTTTCCGGGCCACAACGAGATGAACGAAGCCTGGCGCAGCTCATGCACCTCGAGGCTTTGTTCAATTTTCCATGAAAACGCAAATGTGCTTGTCTACATAAATATATCGACAGATGCATGCATACACACACACACACACACTCACATATATATATATATATATAACTGGATGTGTGCGGCTATGTAAATATATATATCGATAATTCCATGTTCAACCGTCAAACGTTTATGCCCCCAAGCAACTGGTATAACAAAATTCATTGAGTCTGTTCATCAATTTCTCTGTGGACAGTTCTGTTGCTCAAAAATGCTCGGAACCAATGGTTTATTTCTAACGTTGAAAATTCATTTCTCATGTGTAAAGGTCTTTTTTTTACGGATGTAGTTTCTTGTCCAAACTTTTCGATTTATTACTATTTCAAGTGTTTATAAGCATTATTATTTTTTTAATCATACAGTGAGACCTCGATTTTGTCCCTTCATTGCCCTTCATTTTTTCCCCCAGTTTGCTTATTTCACCAAAGGGACTACTTGGTGTCGGCATCCGCAGTCCCTACTACGCACTTCTAACAAGCCAGCGCGTCCATATCGACTATTACAGCATCGGCATTTCGAGTCAAAAACATAACCTCAACCGTAAAAATTACAGAATACGTCCAGCCCTACAACTACTGTCCTACAAGTGCACACGCTTCTTAGAACAAAAAAGTTGGATATTTTTAAAAAGATCGACAATGGTGGTAAAGTTACTGTCTACTGATACTATTAGCTAATAGCCAACGATTTTGATGTAACTAGGGTAGCTCATACTTTCAGGTTACCTAATGCCCTGTTAACTAAATTGCTCATAGACTTCAGAACGCGCATGCTCTCACTATTTGCTACCCCTCAACAACGCTCAAGCCACACCTCTCGGCTCGAACTCGATCTTTTATCAATGTTCCCCCCTCAAGTGGTAGAAAACAGAGGTCTCACTGTAACAGATTTATTGCTCCGGATAACACACTTCCTCGGTTTACACTGGGAAACATTCACCCACTCCTAGGGGTTGGGCTCAATCTTAATCTAGACCATTATTATTATTCTTCTTATTGTTAGTATTATTATTGTTGTAGTCGTTTTTGTTGTAGTAATGACAAAAGATGATGTTTCTACTTTATTGTTGTAGTCGTTTATGTTCTAGTTATGACAATAGATGATGTTTCAACACTAGCAAACTTGGGCATATATATATTTTTTTAATATTCATTACTTCACTTGCGGCATTTTTGCACAGAGCCCCGAACCTCAGATTGGTAACTGTACTACGTTGCCGAAAATGAACTACAGTCATATAATCCGTTTTTTTATTAGAAATTCGTGCATGCACACGAAAAAAAAAAAACACCGACAGATTCCTTTGCCCAATCCTTTTGCAGTGTATGCGAAAAAAACGGCGAAAAAGCCTCGCTTATTTGCAGTTCACATTGCAGAGTTCTCGGTTTTTTCCCCTCTCTATCGCAGGCTGGCGTAGTATTCGGGCACGCGGGCTGGTGGCGATACCGTAAACCGGAAATAAACTAAAGCCGCGGTACGCTATAAAAGTAGCCGCGACACTAAAGCTCCGCCGCCGTATGTAGCACTATATATATATATATAATTCTAAATTCTGACAATAAGTCTGAAATATTCCAACGCATTCTTTTTCCTTTTTTTTACTCCCTTATACGCGCATGGGCGATTTCATGTCGAGTTTACCTGGCTTTGTGTGTCTGAAGAAAATAAGGACGAGGACAGAACAAAGGAACTAATAATTTAAAAAAAATTGCCTCAAATAAACGCACATACAAAAGCGAGTTCGGCTATGTGGAAAAACAATAGTTTTTTTTTTAATACGTAACGAACAACGTAAGATATATATTGGAGGCAAAAGAAAAAAAAGGAAGTACGGACTCGCCGAAGAAGAAGAAGGAGAGAAAATGGAGGCGCGGAGATGAATGGATAAATGGGAGGAAAGCGGAAGAGAGTTTTGCCAAAGAAGGAGAGCGAAGATGGGACAAAAAAGGCCCCGGGAGCACACGTAACTTACACGAAGTACACGCCTCGATTCCCGTTCCAACCTCGAAAGCGAATATGCGAAACTTTCGTGAAAACTTTTCGCCGAGAGCAATTCTCGTTATAACTTGGGACTGTGAGATGGAGACTGGGAAAGGGCACAAATATAGGTATGTGGGTGTATGCATATATATATACACACACACATGCACATGCGTGTGGCTGTATGCACATCAAGTTTGTATAGAAAGAGCCAACTATAAGGGCCACGAGTCTGCATTTGGGAGGAGAATAGACAAATGAAACAAAAAAAAAACAGCAGGAAACAAATACAAGCTTAAACTGTCGATTGCTGCGACCATACGAAACTTTTTTGTCGCTTCTTCCTCGAATCCCCTTGCGCACACATGAACCTGTACATGGGTCCTACTTTTCGTACGTAGACGGAGCTTCGCGGTCGCTTTTCCCTTGAAAGCGCTATGGCTTCTGGACGAAGCACAATCGTTCCGTTCTGCCGCGTTTGGCAACGAAAAAACACGTACCCGGAAGTCTCCACAGGACGAGAAAAAAACCTACGTTTCGCCCGTGAGCCAAGGGCGAGTCAAATACGAAGTGCAGAATTGTTGTAACCCGGTTAGAAAAATACTCCGGAGGTTCTTCGAAATTAAAAAAAAAATCGTAATTAAAAAAAAAGAAAGCTCGAAATAGAACTGGAGGGAAATGCGAATTCTGAAACATGTATCAATTTCGCGGGTAAATTAAAATCATAAAATGCTCTCGTGATCGATGAATATTGTATAAATTGAATAGATTATTTATGAACGAATTGACCTAAGATTTTCGTCAATTTTTACATATCGATCAATTGCCTCGACAATTTTCCTTTCGTGTTGTACTTTTGTCTAGAATATTTTGGAAAATGGAGATTGAGGATATACCGTTATTAAAAAAATATTGGCATATCGACGTAAATGTCTACGGTAAAATAAAATACTGCCTAGATACCCAAGTTTTTTAATCTTACTTTTTTTGTTCAATTCCGTTTTCGCTTCGAAGTTCCGCTACTCTTCTCTTGTCGATCTCGAAACCCAACGAAATTCTTCGCTCATCCGTTGTATATTTTGTTATGGAAGGGTTCGAAAATCTTTGAAGGCACGTAGCAAGGCTGCGGATTTGAGCGCGGTATGCCGGCGTATAAAATTGTACGAGGGTACGTTCCGCGAACGCACGCAGCTTCGTTTAACGGTGTGAGATCCCAGCTGCGAAATCTCCCCTATTATCCGAGCGTCACGTATTTAAGACTCAGTTATAAGGGACACGTACGATCCACATCCCACAAGCCGATATATATATATATATATATATATATATATATATATATATATATATATATGGAATCTTACGTGAGCACGCAGGATCCAAACGTCAGACAAAAAAAAAGGTTCCAATTTGATCGAACAAAGTATTCGGTTGAACGGATTTTTACGATTCTTTTTTTCAATGATTTAAAAACATCCGGGTACTATCCTTATTGAGCTCGAGAAAAGTCGAAGGTTTTATGTTGCAGAAAAGTTAAATCTCGAAGGGCGAGGAGGAAGCTAGTATTTTTTTTCATTTATTTTCGTGGACTCATATCGAGCCAGTATTTCTCTTATATATACGTATCACATGTACGAAGGAAATGGCTGACCAATGTGTATATAGATTGTATGGAAAGTTATACAGGTGAAAAGATAATGAAGAAAGACGTAAGTGAAAGTAAGTGAAAAATAAGTGAAAAAGTAAGTGAAAGTGTGTGTCGGAAGTGGTTTGCATAATTTCGGTGTGGAGATTTCGATCTCCAATATGCCCCTCGCTCCGGTCGGCCAATCACTACCGATGTCAAATAAATAAAGACTTTAATCGGCCTCGACCGGCATTCGACAACTACCGAGATCGGACATATCTTCAACATTGACCAATCAACGGTTTCGAGACATTTACGGAAGTTTGGGATAGTAAACAAGCTTGATGTTTGGATGCCGCACAAACTGAGCGAAAAGAATTGAATAGACCGAATTTCAACTTGCGATTTGCTGCTCAAACGCCATCAAAACGAACCATTTTCAAAGCGAATGATTACTGGCGACGAAAAGTGGATTGTCTACAACAATGTCAGTCGAAAAAGATCATGGTCGAAGCTCGGGGAAGCTCCTCAGACGGTCGCAAAGGCTGAATTACACCCGAAGAAAGTCATCCTCTGTATCTGGTGGGATTGAAAATGAATCGTCTATCAAGAGCTGCTGCCACTCAATAAAACGATGGATTCGAACAAGTACTGCTCACAACTGGCCAAAATAAAGCGACGAGAGAAAACATATTCCAAGACCAATATGCTGATAGCCAATATTAAATAGATATAACGGAATTAATATATAAAAATATACTAGCTTTTTCCCCGCAACTTCGTCCGCGTGTACTTTAAGATTTGATAACCTTCAACTCCAGTATCATACAATGTCTTTGTTGTCTACAGATCAATATGGCTTTGCAATATAGTTCTGTAGAAATTTTGTTATGATTTATGGTCTTCGGCAAGCACATTCAAGTTTTGGGCACTCGATACTCTCAAACAGCCCATATATAGTTGACCGTGCGAGAAGCTAATTTTTTCTTAGCACATTAAGGAACATATCTTCCGAATTTCATTGAGATAAAAGCAGAGAAATCGATTTTCCCATACAAACTTCAACACCCCGTTGCACCCCTAAATAGGGGTTGTTTAAAAAAATTATTATTATTCGTTTTGAAGGATATGTATATCAATTTTCAAACTGATACACGCAAGGAATACAGGTTTCCATACAAACCTTTACACCCCATATCACCCCGTTAGGAGTTGATCTTCGAAAAATCCTTTCTTAGTGCACTTTCTAAGGAACATATCTTCCAAGTTTCATATTTCTATCATCAGCGATTCAGACTGTGCGTTGCCTATAGGTCATTCATTCATTCAGTGAGTGTGTCAGTAAGTCATGAAACTATTTCATTGTTATAGATGTATATAAAATGGACAAAACAAGTATTTGCACACATCTCTTTGCTAAACTTACTCTTCGATACAAAAATAATGTTTTTTGCAGACTACTTTATACCATAGCTTGCTTCAAATATCCGTACCGGATATTAATATTAATATAAAAAATGTACGTTAATAGGTAGCTCTAGAAAACGCCCAGGAACAAAGCGGAGGTGGACAAATAGTTTTTTTCGCGCACTGTTTTGCTCACACACACACATACACACATATAACCTTCTCCAGCATTGCTTAACTGTCAGTAGGCTTTTGTAATTTCCAATTGACATCATTACACAACGTAATATCAAGAGACGCGGCTACGTCTGGACACCAAGTAATATTGTAATTACTATAATGCTGAAACAAAGATAGTCATAAATTGTGGCAAAATAATGGGACTCGCGTAAATAAAGCTAGACGAGAGGAAAAATCTGCTTCTAGGCGCTGTTGCGGGGGGCATTTCCTTCACTGACTTCACGCGCGCGTTCATTCTTCGAGCATCTAGAGTTGAAAAAACCTAGGCCAGCGAGCATGGAGAAAGATAGAGAGAAAAAAGGAAATTACAAGAATTTCTCAACGGTGATACGACTTGCAATGTGTATATACGGTTATGCCATAATTTTTTTCATAATAATATAGTACCTCTCGCGCAATGTGAATGCTATTCACTGAGAGACTTCGTAATTAATTTGGAGTTTCGCAATATAACGCTCTACCCCTCTGTGGCTGTGAACCTCCGTTTCGTATCTTGGCCGAAGAGAAAAAAAAATGTGCGCACTCGTATACATGTATACTCCAGTTGTGTACTTCTCGAGTATATTGCAATGCTCTTCAGCTGTTCTCTTCCTCCGCCTCGCAACGCCGTGTCGTAGACGCGAGCCGGGAGGTTTTGACGAGCAAGAAACTGCGCTCGGTGCTTCACGGGAGTTGCAATTTGTTCAAATTTTTTCTTCCAGTCAGACTTACGACATACGAACTGACGAATATAATGAGAAACGTATTATTATTACTATGTTTTTTCGCATAAACGAAGCTTTCTCGCGGCACGAAATGCAAATAGTCGGAAATAAAAGTTCAGAATTATTTAAGATATTCCGAAAGCCCGCGAGGGCGTACGAAGACACATTAGAAACATAGAAATATTGTCGATTGATCACGAGGAGAAAAGTAATAATTAGTTCGATGGTGTTCAACAAAGGTACATTGGAAATACTATATCGACATGAAAGCATCAATAAAATATATACATATAAAACAGTTCCGTGACTGACTAACTAACTGTCATACAGACAACGCACAGCCTAAGCCGCTGAAGATGGAAACCTGACATTTTGAAGATATGTTCCTCAGAAGGTGTGGAGGTGCACTAAGAAAGGATTTTTCGAAAGTCGACGCCTAATTCGAAGTCCGACGGGGTATTGAAGTTTGTATGGGAAAATCGAATTCCCTGCTTTTATCTCAATGAAATTCGGAAGATATCTTCCTTAAAGGTTCCTAACATAGATAACAGACTTTTATACATACCGATAATTTCACAACGAGTATTATTTGCCAATAACATTGGCAGTCGACTCATTGTGCTCAACAACTCGATGACACATTGTGCCCCACACAATTGCTCCATAATATTGGACGTTTTCCCGGCACGCGAAATTTTTTTTTCGAGGCTCAACCGAAATGTATTTTTAAAAATTCTTTGTGAGCTGCTATTGACTTTCTTTTAGGCCAGCCGAAACTTAATATAAATTACGGTCCAACACAGAAAATTTCGGATTTTACGACCTACAAAACTCCGAAAAATCGCATGTGGTTGACAATTGCCCGTGACACATTCAGCTTCTTCGGAGCGTCATCACTTCTTTGTATCACAGCTCGGTGACACATTGTACCCCACTAGTAAAATATTTGATTATTGATGAAAATAACTATTAATTAAACTACGAATGGAAAAACACAAGTCACCGAGTGCATCACAAATAATAAAACTATCGATTAGGACCGAAAACCCGAGTCGCTACAGAAAGTGTCGTTATATTTCACGTTTTCTCGGCGAGCAAAATAAGTTTTGTTTCAAGCCTCAAATCAGTTGGTAATTTTCAATAATTCTTTGTGAGCTGTTATCGACTTTCTTTTAGGTCTGACGAAACCAAATATAAATCGCGGTCCAACACATAAAATTTCGGAGTTTACAAGCTACAAACATCCGAGAAACCGCATGTGGCTCACAGTGCCCCGTGACACATTGTGCCCCACTCTCTCCTACTGGAGTTGTATGGACTGAAAGTTGGAAATATTATACTAATATTTTATTAATTACTAACCCTCACCTCAATCAGTGAGTCTACCACCGTGTCTGATAAATATGACACTCTACCTCCTTTCTTCATTCTTTACTTTTTTCTCTCTTTATTTATCTCCTTTCCGGATCAAATGCTAAAGTCCGCACGTGGACAAAGTCGCGAGCAAAAGCTAGTATAAGTATAAATATACGCAGCGGATCTCAATTAATGACAAAGCTACCCATCCAAATGTCTAAAAACCACGTGATGCTATGATTCTTTTGGAAATGAATTTTCGATGCATCTCGTCATATGTTTCTGTACGGGAATGGATAACATCGCGGCAATGGGTAGGATGTATCTGAATTTCGTGACAGGGTGCAGTGTACGAAGTAATCGAAATCATCATGAATCCGAGTGAGTTAGGGGATGTAGCTAGCCAAAACAGAGGGAGAGAGACCGATAGACAGCAAAAGAGAAAGAGAGAGAGAGAGAGAGAGAGAGAGAGAGAGAGAGAGAAAGGAAATTCAGCAGGCTTGAGCTCAGGAAATAATTAACGAAATGCATCGTTGTCCCGTTTGCCATAAATCGAGGTGTTTTCCGAACAGTCGTCGGTCTGTGCCGTTGGCATGGAGCACCGACCGTTTCGATGCGATGTGGCGAGAACAGGGGCTGAATTCATAATATCAAAGCTATAGATACCAAGAGAGAGAGAGAGAGAGAGCGACAAGGAGCGGGCGAGATCGGATATAGTGGTGCGCGAGAGTTTGCCACAGAGTTACGAAGCAATGAGATGTGGACATACAGGTATACGCACTTCAATAAAATTCGTACACACACGTGAGCGAATATGGAGCTCACACATACATACGGATATAGATACATACCGTATATGTATATTTCTAGCTATAAAGCACATACCGCGGCTATTGTAGTTTCGCAATGCACAGGAACGTGAGAATATATCGTACAGAGATGCCAAGAACTGCGAGGGTGTACGACTTCGGTGAAAGGAGAGGAGAACAGAGTAAGGGAGAAAGAGAGAGAGAGAGAGAGAGAGAGAGAGAGAGAGAGAGAGAGAGAGAGAGAGAGAGAGAGAGAGGGAGAGAGAGGGAAAGAGAGAGAGAGAGAGACTGAATGTTGCAGCGAGGATATGGGAGAGCAAAAGGAGAGATGCAGAAGTGAATCGTGCATCCAGCCACGTATTACACTGTCATACTAAAATTATTGTTATACGCTTGGGAGCAAGGAAATATAGAGGGAGAGCGAAAGAGAGCAAGATAGAGAGAGAGAGAGAGCGAGGAAGAGAAAAGGAATACAGGAGAACGAGAAGGAAGATGAGGTTGCAAGAAGGAGGGAATAGGAGAGAGAGGCAGCGAGAAAAAGGGGGAGAGAAGGCGCGAAGGAGCGAGAGGGAGAGGGATGAAGCGAGAAAGCGACAGATATACAGGACGGTCTAAAAGTCATGGATCAAACGAAGTGGGGAGGTAGTCAAGATCATTGCCAAACAAAAAGGTCATATACAGATTGGTATTTTCCTCAACGACTCCAAAGCTATGATTTTTTCTGAATATTTTTTGAAAATGCGATCCCCAACTGTACAAAAAAATTAATTAAAAGAAAACTACTCACCATATGCGGGTTATTTTTTTAAAATGATGTTGCCTGATGTTGTGGCTTTTGCACAAAAACGTACTCTCAATAATTGACATCATAAGTTCTTGGAATGAAATAAATTTGTAATAACTTTGTGGAACATAATTTTTTTCTCTAGTTTTTCATCATTAATCGTCAACGGTTTTTATTCTGAAAATCACCGTGCATTTGGTGATTTGGACTGTTTAAATATGAAAATCACTAAACGCACAGAAAATTCAGAATGCAAATCGTAGTAATAAGCAGACTGCAAGCAAAACACTGAACCAACGTTGATCCAATGGACAGTCACATTCTATCTACCTGAGAATCGGTTTTGCTAGTACCACCTCCCTTCTATTTACCTGCAATAAGTACTCTGCCGTCAAATAATTCGTTCCCAATGCAAATTAACAGCTCAAATTTGTTTGGTGCAAAATTCGATTTCCTGGCAAAGTACTGTTTCGCAGTGAACAAAAATCTATCGTAAAAAACATTCGAGGATCAGAGCTATAAGTTGGACCTTTTTAGAATCCTCATAAAGTCGACCAATTTTTCTACTACAGGGGAACGTTTCGGTAGAACGTTTTTCTTTTCAAATCAATGATGAAAACTTAAGAAAAAAAAAATTATTATCGAAAAAGTTATTACAAATTCATTTTATTCGAAGAATTCATGATGACAATTATGAAGACTACATTTTCATGTGAAAGCCACAGTATTAGGCTAAATATTTGAAAAAAAAATAAAAATAACTCGTACACGATAAGTCGTTGCGAGTTCAAAACGATTTTTCATAAGCTGCGAATAGATTTTTCAAAAATATTGAAAAAAAATCATAGCTTTTGAATCGCTAAGAAACGGATCAGCCTGTATATGACCTTTTTATGTGAGAAATGATCTTAACTACCCCGTGTAGAAATTTCTTAGGGATACCTAAGTTCCGATCAAATCCCGATTGGGATATGATACGGATTCCCTAGAAGGGTTACCCTCATCGGACTCCAGATGGCGCCCACTACGTAGCACAAGGCGGAGACGTGGTGGCAAGAATTTGAGATACACTTTTCAAATACGTATTAAATACATTCTTCTTAGAAAATTCAAGACATATTTTCTTAGTTCGAACAATCTCCATTTAATTTTAATACAATTACTTCGAATAAATAATCTATATCACTTTTCTCCAGTAAATATGTCTTTTAAGGTCTATATATTTTTTTCTTCAAATTCTTACAATTAAATGCAAAGAATTTTGTTCAAAATTCTGTTACTAAAATATATAAGTTTTGACAGTTATACTGTAGCACCAATTTTTACCTAATCTTTTTTCAGATCCTTGAATAAATGATTTCAGAAAACGTCCAACGTCTCCAGCTGATACGGATCGGTATCTCCTGGTGATTTTTACATTCATCCCTGGGATCCGATTCGATATCGAACTAGATCTTGTTCTAGAAGTTTGGGATTTTAGCCTGTATCCTATGCAAAGGTTCTATTTGGATTCTGACTAGATTTCTTAATAGTTCCGAATTAGGATCCTGGCTCGAAGCCGATTTGCGAGCATTACATTCCGCTCCCGGATCCGATCCGATGTCCAACTGGATCCCGCTTGAGAAACCAGGATCCTACTCCGAATCGGACTGTGCCCATAACAATATTTCTGCACGGGATCTCCCTACTTCGTTTGATCCACGACTTTTGGACCACCCTGTATATGTATAGGTAGAGGGATCTGCGGATGTTGGTCGGAGGTAGTATATGGGTGGAAGGGAGCGGAGGACGTCGTGGTTGCTCGGGTGTGCCCAGCCACAGACGAAACTACGTAAATTATGTACGCCGTTTGACTTCATGCCAGCCACACCACACTACCGTGCTCCTCCTTCCTCTCCTCCCTCTCCCTTTCCGCCACGCGTACAACCGGTAACCAGCCCTTCCGCGAGCTCGCGCGCGACCCACTGAGAATAAATTTTCATAGCGAGAGATGCATCGCCTCCCTCCTTTTCCTCTTACTCTTCCCCCCCGTGCCACCCTCACACGAACGCTACCAGCGTGTGCTTTCAGCGTCCCGTCCACCCCCGCCGTCGTGGAACACGTACTATCAACCCCTTCTACCTCTATGCTCGTCCGTTAATAATCCTTGCGTTCACCCCCCGGCAACCCCCTGCCCTCTCCATCGCCTCGCTGGTACTGCGAGCCCTTCCGCCAGCTTTTTATCCCCGACTCCTCCGCATATATCGAATACCGGTAAGAAGAAGAGAGATCACACACGTGCACACATGAGCAACGCGGCTCATTCGCTTCTCACACCGATATATTTATTTCATTCGTGTTCCCAGTCTCACCAGTCATAGAAGCGAAAACCTCCCCTGCTGCACGCCTCGAAAAGGCCTTCGGATCTCTCCAGATCGCGGATACTTCAACTTCGATGATATTCTTTCGCCATCCACACCCGTCAAAAGTAATAAAAAAAAGCTCGCTGCCTAGATCAGCGGAAGGGCATGTGATACTTATTTATATAATGAAGAAAGACGATTTGGAGGACACTCGTTTTCGAGGACCATTCTCATATCATCTTATCGTTCCTATAAACAAAATCACGTAAACCCTGATATCTCAAAAATTACCCTTAGATAAACGTACGAGTATTTATGTAATGATGCTTTTAAGGACCTGCCTCGAAACAGAAAGTTGTACTGACAGCAAACATTACATAGAAATAATGAATTAAAAATATTCTTTCGCCATTTTTATGTATACAGTGAAACTCCAGTTAACATTTTTTTCAAGGGGTACAGCAAGTTTGCTGTATGAATGAGAATAACGTAGAAGTGAAATACGCGACGTATCTGAAACTCTTTAGCATTTGAAAATGGCGATGGATGCAGTATTCGCGATGTTTTTTTTTTAAATAGAAGTACGTATATTATGCTAATTTTTGGTTTTCCAATTGAAAATTTGATTGGTAGTAATGAAGTAATGAGCCAACTCAATTGATTCATTTTCGTTTAGAATTTTCTATTTAATGCGAGTTTGCAACATTGACACATTGACGTTATAGACTAGTAAATAACAGACGTCTTCATATTAATAAGAGATATGTAATCACAGTTGAGTACATGCATACATAGACCGATCCTAGAGTTTGACAATTAAAAAAGTCAAGGTATGGGTGCTAAAAAATATTTTATAGTTAGCTGTTTTTTTGTGTCACAAAACACTGATTAACGTATAATTAAGAATAAACGGACCTTGAAACGTGCGCTGGGGAACAAAATTAGTAACGCATAAGAGCGAAAAACGTAGAAATTAAACTTTATTAAATTCTTTATTAGCGGAATCTGCCGGGGCCAGAGAAATTTGATGGATAAGTGCAGAACGTATAAACCGTGTTTCAGTGTTTATTTATGTATATATATATATGTATATATAATCTATCATTGAACAATGCGGGTGTCCACATGGCAAGCAGAAAAAAAACCGTGTGTTGCTGTCTACGAAAAATTTATGAAGGACATATTTATGAAGAAGAACTCCGTCATGTATATATGTGTGTGTATATATATATGCATACATATTGTAAGAGGAGGACCTTGTTAGAGATCTTTTGCCATCTTTTTACTGCTTCCTTCTTCTCCATGAATGACCGAGCCATTATCACGAAAAAGCTTTTTTTTTCGCAAAGGTAAAAAACTTTTTAACGAAACATTTATCTTTCATCCTTCTCGGGTGAAACGAAAAATAATGGTTTTCGTTCTTTCGTAGGAGGGGAGGGTTGAAAGCTTTATGAGCCTCTCACCGATGTATGTGTATATGTATGTCTATATGGTGTGTACATGTATGTATATATATACACACACAACACCCACACACATATATATTATTTGGTCCGAACGGTATCGGTATGTACGGAAAATTCCATTATTCCATTGTTTTTGTGATAAATTCGCAGTACTCGTTGCAGCTTTGAAATATGCATTGAACCAGTCCGATTTTAGAGGTGCCCTATTACAGTATGCATGACTACATATACCCACATACACACACACACACACACACACACACACACACACACACACACACGTGTGTGTGTGTGTGTGTATATATATATTGATACGAAAATTTCATTCGCGCATTTCTGATCGAAATTCCATTATACCTTCAATCCCCGATGCCCGACATATGACACCAGATAAAAAAAACCTAGAATCCTAAGCTACAGAGTACAATGGGCGTAGGTAGTGTAAGAAGAACCGAACGCAAGTATATAAGCAGCTTAATGCGAATGGAAGTTTCCAGCTTACGCGTGGGACCATAAATAACATTAAATTACAATTAAAGCAACAAACCCTTAAGTCGGTTAGTCGTCGAGGAGCACCCACTGACGTCTTTACACCACCCTCTGTAACCCCCACCCCCTCCGCCTCTGGCTCACCCCTCACAGACGTGCTTTGTTGGAAAGTTTCCGTTCCTCCGAGTAAGCCGATTCTGAGAGCAGGTAACCATAGCCCTCTCTCTCTCTCTCTCTGTCTTTATCTCTTGTTCTCGTTGCTCCTCATGTATCTTTCGTGGTACAATTTCTGTTATATATATATATATATATATATATATATACGTACGTATAATATAGGCGCACTGGGAATTGGCCAGCCAAAAGGGATCGAAAAGCCTTTCTCCGTTCAAGTGATACACGAGTAGAATAAGACAGAGAAGGCAAGGGGTGTAGTTCGGAGATTTTCAGAAATAATTCCCCATAGAGTTAAGGAAGATGTTGGTACGCGCTGTGTATAGTGAAAATGATGTATCAATTTCAAATACATCGATTTCAAATAGATAAAAAGCGTCGTAAAAAAAGGGAAGAATCTTCAATGAGAAGACAAAGTACTCCATCATACATTGGTCTCATCAAGTAATAAATTGAATCGATTAAAGAAATGGTAATAATTATAGAAAATTGGTAAAAGCTTTGTTGTACGAACGGAGAAAAAAGTCACCTCGAAGATATATTATCTTTGTTTTTCCTAAAACAAAGTGAAATTAAAATATAACGATTGAGGGAAAGCCCCTGCTAATTTTTTTCCAACATAGTAATAATCCCGGTCGTTGCTGTGTTCGTTTTTGTTATTACGGTCGTTATTATTATTTGGGATTTTTATGGAGCATTAACTGTGAAAACTCTGTAGGAGAATATAGCACGCTATACACGGTTGCGTTCTCGAGAGGATAAAGTGCCTCGTAACCGATAAGTTTAATCCAGAAATAACGAGCCGTCGTAAGCCTCTCGACCCTTGGCGAGGATTTTCACTTTGCCTTGTCCCTGTACCAACTGCCACCCCTCCAAAGGCATCTATATATACGCGTACACGTGAAACTTATTTCTCCTGGATTTTCTGTCAGAGGGTGGATCGAAACTGCCATTATCTAGAGAAAAAAGAATAGCACCGGACGCTCACCTAAAAAGTCTCGATTTCGCTTCTTCTATGTTAATTTTTTTCGGCTGTCTTTGGTGCACTTTGGCTTGCCTAAAATGTAGAAATTCAAACTGTAAGTGCACCATCCTTGCATCGAGGACGCAGTTCTTTGGGAAATACAATTTTACGGTCGCCGTTTTCCATCCCGAAAAAAAGGACACGAATGACTAGCATTATAGCCTTATGATATGGGAGTCACGTGTGTGTGTTTGTATATGTGTACACACAATGGAGAAAAAATGACACGTTCCCAGAGCGCCGGGCTAGTTCTTGGCAAAAAAGAAACATAACGACAGTTGCCCAAGTCTCGCGACAAACTTTTACCGTGTATCCTTTTCTCCCTTCCGGTCTCACTTTTTCTCGCCGCCCCTCGAACGAGAGTCATAAAATATTTGGGCGAAAGTTGAGTCGAAAAAGAATCGAATTAAAATAATATGAGACGACGATAAAAGCACATTGCGCCATACGCGAAAGAATTGTTGAAAGCATCTCTCCATTTGTAAATGTAGGCAGTGCCCACGATTTTTACGTGTAGTACGAGGCTGAGCTTAGACTCGAGATAAAAAAAAGTCGTTTGACGCAAATATGAAATAGACATCAAGGTTCGTTTACGTTCGATGTAATCGCAATGTACCATGAAGACTTTACGGTTGGATAGCGAGTAAGCAACGACTACTGTTTGGACTATGGCGAATCCCCCAGGCGATTAGATCCCACCGGTTTCACGGTTTCGTGGCCGCGTTCATATTTACCGACAAACTCCGGTGCACGCGGTCCAGTCGATTTTGGTGTATTGTACAGCACGGACGAACAATTATAACGAGATAGGGAAGCAGGAGAATAGGAAATACCGCGAAGTGACCGTGAGCAAAATGAGGGAAAACAATGAGAATGGTATATGATACGCTAGTTGCTTCCTTCATTTGGCTGTGTATCATCATCATCGTCATCGTCAGCCTCGGTAACGACGTCTCTTCGTATTCTCTTTACACTCTCCTCCGAGAATAGATGCCTTGCCACGACGTTTCCAGTATTTACCGAAGCATCTCTCGTTTCACGAGGATACACCGATGTCAGCAGGTTTCTCCAGTTTCTCAACTTTATCTCCGGTACATACTCGGGCGTTAAACCAGACGGAAATATCCACAGGAGATTGGGCTCGAAACGGCGAGGCTCGTAAAAGCAAGAATCAATGAAACAAGCTCCAAACAATGATCCATAATACCCGCAACTTCGCGAATTGAAACGGCTACTTTCTCTCTTCAGTATTAATACGGAGTTGTCCAGAATATTAGCAGCAACCTCGCAACTCCATCAAGCCTTGATGGCCATAGTACTCGATTTTATGGAACGAAAGCCATTGAAGACGAATTAAAAGCTACAGAGAAACTTCCAAGACAGGAATCATCGACGAGAAAGATGAGCGGGTGGCGGTTTTTCTCACCGGTCACCTGTATCCAAGTATTGGCCCAGGCCAAGGCTGCTTACTATGACAGGATACCGAAATCGACTAGGCCTTCACTATGGACGGTTCTCAAAGTTTAAGTCTCCTCAAAGTATGGTGAGCAATATATGAGGCATGGAAGGAACCAGGTCATAAATATAATCAAAAAACAGGCTCAAGATCAGTTCAATGATGCTAGAGCTACACTGAGAGAAAAGTGCGTGCTGTTTACAAAAAACGACCATGGCAAAGAGGGTTCAGTCAAATTTTGTATAGTTTATTGACACCTCAATCATTATATGGTTCACTGAGTTATAAGCGAGAAGTATATCTAAACATGTGATTTTGGTGGCGTGTTTATATTTCTATTTTCCGCGAAATAACTATGAACTATTGTAAAATACTTCACAATATAGATATGGTTTATTCAATGCTATGACAAAATCGGCACACAAATACTAATGCTGTATACCGCACGTCAAGTTTTGTTCCAGTCTAACTTCTACTATTCTATTCAAGCTTGGTTAATATGGTTAACATTAACATGTGCCAAGTATAATTTGCTACAAGATCTTACGAAAAGCGACTATAAGAAAAAAAATCATGGTAATCTTTACTTATAGCGAAGACGTAAATCATTTGCAGAACGTGGCAATAGAGTAGACATAGCGGTAGCACACCATGATCGATATAGATATATACTCGCATTAATTTATCAGTTTTTAAATCCAAAACTTCGAAAACTATTACGATGCGGCAAAAATCCATTTAAGCAGTGGCATATGTTATCAAAAAGAATATTTGTGCTAAATTTCACCGACATCGGAGGTAACAGCTATTCGGACGTACAGCCGGAATTACTTCCGTCTGTTATGCCAAATCTACGATTGGAATAACATAGGGACCCTATAGCAAAGTGGCAGTGTGCGCATTATAGGTAGAAAATAGATAGGTATAGGTTGTAGATTCGATTCCATGTGTAGACACAATATTTTCTTAAAAAAAAAAATCATTTCCGGAGATCAAGGAATGAAAAATCATGATAAAAAATCATTGAGGTAGAACTCTCAATTAAGTGTTTTTATTTATTTCGGTTTTATACAATATTCTATACATTTAGTAGACGTATCATACAATGTGTTCTAAATCACTATTAACATCGTCGCAAAACACAAGGAACATTTTTATCACTGTATATATATTTCCGTCCTGTTTACTATTAGGATCTTGGGGGGAATGATTTTTTTATAGTGTAAGGAAATATCCATTTTATGAAAACCTACTATATTATATTGCATTGAACTCAAACAATCAACGAATGCTTGTAAGATTGTTGGTTGCGGTTAATACGTGTGCATAAATTACGCAACTCAAAAAATATATTTATAAATAAATGTATAAAAAAATATATATAAATATAAAAAGTACCATATTTTGGGCAGTAACCATGACTATAATATTATTGTCCCTTATAATATTATTTTCTCACTTTATAATCGGATAGGCGATAGCGGCACTTTGCATTTTATATGACAAGAAAGAGATAAGGAAGATACGAGATACCTTTGTATGGAGACCAAACTATCACAAGTAAAATAAATGTATACGTGGACAAACACAATACCATTCCTGGCTGTGATACCCCACATCGAAGACGTCACAGTCGCGTACTACAATGCGGGTGATCTCGTGCTATCCCTGTCAATTTAATTTCATAGTCTCTGCCTGCTTGGCATTGTCAAAGGAGAATCTTCCGGTCTTGTAATATCGACGAAGTCCGGGGTCCATGACCGAAATAGAATGCGAAGGCTCCGACCACACTGATACGAATACACGCGCCGAAGTATTTGTCGCGCATTGTCCCAAACAAATCGGGAAATCGATCGAATTTAATGAGAATTCATGAAGCATCAACTTCCCTATAATAGATCGTTGACGCGAGGCACGCTTCTGTTGTGTGACAATCCATTGCCGCGCCCGTTTCCAATCGCTCAGTTATTGTTGTTTAATCAGTCGATTGATTTGTCTCCACGATTAAGCCTCCATCGGGTATGTGGCAGAGAGGTCAACAACTTCTCCCGGCTGCGCATTTCAAATGGAGAAAAAAATAATCCTTTTTACTTTTCATCCCACAATTGTGACTTTAATTTTTCCAGTTTCTGAAGAGCCTCACTGTTACTCAACCCTCTGTGATAACATATCCGACAAGGTCGGCGCTAATCACACGGGGTATGAATGACCCCTAGTTATTGCCAAGTGGTTGCCGTACGAACATCATCGGTCAAATTGGGTCAAAAGTTCTAGATCATACATTTTACATTCTAGAATATGGAAAATCCGAATTAACGTGAGAAATCAAGAAATAAAAGGGTTAAAAAAAATGTTGTACATGGAAATTCCGAAAAATGCGTTTTCTGACTGAAAATTATATATCTTGCATTTAAAAAATATTTTTTGGTAACATTTATGGCTGATGCACTTGGGCCGTAATACTTTTGGATAAAAAATAGTCCTATTGTAGGTGTCTCAAGGAAGGTATTCATTCTAAGATCTGAGAAGGACCAGCTAATGAAAAATGTTTTCTGAACAGCTGTCACCGACAAATTGATGATACAATTAAAAAACTTCGATTCCTAAACTCACGGCTAAACTCCAAACTCAGACAGACGCCAATAACATACCGTCGTTGAGCCCGAAATTTGGAGTTGAGATCATTTTGAACTCTAGTGACCACGGAATATCACTACTGGATCGTGTTCGTTCGGTAATCGGTGCCTATGGTACGAGATGGAATTTATTAAATGCCCCAAACAACATGGACCCACTCTATTATTCTTTGGAAAGTAAAGTTGTTCGAGGCCGAAAGATCTCTTGTCTCCGGAAGAATATCGATTGCAAGTTAAATACCGTTGATTCTTCCAATTTTTCGGTATCCTCCTCTTCTTTGTATCTCATCGTTCACGCTATTGAGCTTCAAAGGATGTACGTCAAGCTCGATTGGTACACTCCGTGCTGCATGTCGGTCCATTTGGAGCTGTACCATGAGCACCGGTGTATTCTCGCATACAGTGGTCGTGAGTGAAGCATTACTAGAAATTCACGGATTGCAATGCACCGAACCGAGCGACTGATTAATCAGACGCGCGAGAGCTCGCCTCGCGTATTCCCGAATCTACGTATTTCGCGCTACTATCTTCTATGCATGTAGACTATCACTCGCATGTTGAACGATAGGGTACGCAGTATCCAGAGGGATAGATATATATGGATGTGTGTGTGTGTGTGTGTGTGAAGCAGAGTACGTTCGTTACGGACCACAGCAGTGATGCGACGGCTGTGTTCCCTCCCCTGATTACGAAGTCTCGAAACGCTGTCATTTCGCTGTACATATATGCACATATATAACACACGTATCGTGCATCTATAACGTACATGTAATAGCGATGTTGCCCGTGAAAAAAGTGGATTGCACTCAACTATGCAATGGTTGAGTACTCACATACAGGTTAGTTTTTTCATAGATCAGTCAGTGCATGGACAGGCAGTCGGTTGCAGCCAGACCACAAAATGATTGTGAGCATACTCACTTTTCAGTTAGGGTAGGGAGGGGCATGTTTTCGCAAGGATCCCGACTCACGGGGATTGGTTACGCAAAGATCATAGATTACCGGTTTTACCCAAAGGTTGAAAATATAACTAGTTTCAGTTTTAATCTTGCGTAATTAGTCTCCGTAGGGATTATTCCTCGCGAAGACTGGTTGCGCAAGGTGAAAAGTGAAACTTGCGTAATTTTTATTTCTTGCGTAGAAACAATCATCGTTGTGATATTTTAGTTATGTAGGATTACTCTTTGTTACATTAAATTATTCTTCAGGAAGGCTGCTCATGCAGAGTAAGTTGTAAAGCCAAAGAAAAGGGAATGTTTTCACTTTTAGGTTATAATATGGAAATGTGGCGCGTAACAAGGTCGTGGAAGCTTGTATCATCTCATTTTAATTGGCCGAGTCGAGTATCTGATAAGGTTATCAATACAAAAGTAAGATTATAGTACACGGATCGAAGAAGAAGTTAGTGGATTGCGTAAGAGTGAGCTTTAGGTCACTCTTACCCAATCCACTAACTAGTGCTTGTTTCATCTAGCTTTTTATCCATCCGACAGTCACCAAATTCACAGGGCGCTACTGCGTTTCCTAGACATCATTGAAATGAATATTCCGTTTGGGGAGGATGGTACTAGGATTCACGGCAAACAAGAACGCGGCAGACCCTTCCATTCCACATATGTACTTATGTACGTATACAAAAAGCGACGAAAAAGCTATATGTACGTATAAACCGGAATGTATGTACACACATACATGTGGTGCAAAAGGTTGGGTCGTCTCGCGACTTTATCGTCACGGGAATTGCAGGCTGTCGCGATTACACGTAATACAATGGTTTTGCGAAACGACATGGAACGATGGCGGCGCTTTGTTGGTCGAGTTCGTGCAAGCCTCGTCCGCCATTTCCCGAATAGCCAGTAATACGTTACAAGGTGTAATACGGGAAAAGGGGTTCGTTATAGCCAGTTTGCCGTAACCGGTAATAGTGATCAGAAATTACGACGTTGAAGATAAGTCTAGCGTTCACGAGAGAGAGAGAGAGAGAGAGAGAGAAGACCTCATGGAAACGAACAATTGTCCATCAAAATATGGCTATCCTGTTAAAAAAAATACAAAAGCAGAAGGCATTTTTTCTGCTATTCTAAATCTGTGCCCGTGACATGTTAAGCTATGAACAGGTGTCGCCACTCTTATCCTCAGTAACCAAGCGAAAAATGTCGCACTCAAAAAAGAGAAAGGAGCAGGATTAGCTCAAGCGAAAGGATATGGAACGCAAAAATTAGAGGGAAAGATGAGTGAGTGAGAGGGAGAGAGAGAGAGAGAGAGAGAGAGAGAGAGAGAGAGAGAGAGAGAGAGAGAGAGAGAGAGAGAGAGAGAGAGAGAGAGAGAGAGAGAGAGACGGCGCTTGTCCGTGACTCGCAGTAGTAAGATACAGCGTCGTGTCAGACCAAACGAGTAGACTGTACAGAGGCATTCGTAATGACAGGGAGAATATGCCGACTCGAGCCGGATAATAGAAGTGAATGAGTCGAGCATGTACTGGTCGGCACGTTCACATACGAAACGTTCTAAATGTTCGCCAAAAATTCTAACGACCTTACAAAAATAGGCTACATCAACCCTCGTACTTTTTTTCTTCAAAGTATGCAAAAATAATTTTCTTATTATTCGATTTAATTCATTAATTGTTTGATCGTTTCAAACGTTTTATAACAAATCATTCTTATTACAGAGAGTTTGTTAAAAATAATTTTCATGGAAAAAAATGACCTATTATTATTATTAAAATTATTGTAAACTGTAAAAAAAGAAATAGATTTGAATTAAGGTATTCCTTTCACGGAGGGCTGTATTTTGTGGGCGCATAAGCCAGGGCCCTTTACAATCATTAGTAGATTACAGTGGCGCTTAATAAAAATAAGTTATAATTAATTATTATACCCAATCATGAACTGGAATGAAAAATTGCGGGTAAATTTTGTAGATTTGAGTGAAAAGTTCTGGTTACTAAAATTCTTCTGCTAGCCACATTTTTCTAAGTTTTATGATGAATATTTTCTTTGAACATTTGGTGACCCCCTGTTTTTATCGTCGTGGCGGAATCTTCAGAATTTTCGACATGCTTAGCGCCGTTGATATCAGGCATCTAGAGTTATTTCGTATATAAATGTTCAGATAGAAAAATAGCCAGCATGTTATCTCCGTAAAGTGCTACATAAATTAGATTTTTTAAGTAAAAATTAAGACTTTAAAAATAGTTAAAAATGTTTAAAAGTTCCATAAATTAGCTTGAAATTTTACCAGTGTACTAGGATATATTTGTACTTAATTGTAGACAAAAATTAGTTAATGGTTAAATATTCTGGTTTGTGAAAGGAATGCCGGAAGATTATGCACAATCTGTAGAGTTCTGAATGATCACGCTTTTTACCACGTTTTTATTAACTCGCTTTCTTGTCTGTCTGTTTGTCTGTTCGTCGGATTAAAAATGCTGAGGTTGGACTAAAAATATGTTTTACTCTGTAAACACGGTAAATTAAAAGAAAAAAAAATTATTTAAATTTTATGGTATTAATGTACTTTCTCAAATTTCTCGCTCCGTCATACTTTTTCCTCTCACTCCGTCCCAGTTTTATGTGCCTTCTCTTCCCCTATTTTTTCGGTCGTTATGCCCGGTTACTTAATCGAGTAAGAGTAGCGCACGGCTCGTCCATAGCGAATCCATGGTCTTGGTGGGCTTTTAAATTCGAATTAACTCACGTTTACAAGCCCACGAGGAATAAAGGGAGCTAGAGAGAGAGAGAGAGAGAGAGAGAGAGAGCGAGAGAGGGGCAGGGAGAGCGAGACAGAGAGTTATGCCCTTGTCGACGAACAAAGCTCTCGGGCCGGGTATTAAGCAATTACGAACGGGAACGAGAGGTTGATTAAAAGCCGACTGCATAGGTACCGCGTGAGAAAGAGAGCTCGAAGGTTTCAGTGTGCCGCCCGCCGCCTAGGTAAGCAAAAGTGAGCTGTTTCGGCCGGGCGGAGAGTAGCAGTGAACACACGAGGGAAGCATGGTCGGAAATGAGAGTGAAAAAAAAGAGGTGCGAGTGGAAAAAGAGAGAAAAATTGACTTGGAAAAGATGAAGGGAAGGAAGAAATAGCTGAAAAAAAAAAACAGAAGAAAAATGTGGAAGCGTTATTACGCGCCACGGAGATTTTTTTGCTTCTCGCTCGTGCGAATGCTTGAATGTAATCCAGAGTTTGGCGTGTGTAGAGCCGAGCTTACAGATATACGGGTGTTTGCTTCGGGAAAAGCAAACGAATGAAAATTTATGGCTGTTCGATCAAGCTCGTCACGTTTAGAGTTGCCAAACGACAAGGCAGCGGGAGGAATGAACCTGGAGAGAGCTTTTTCTCTCGCATCCTTCTTTCTCTCCTCTTCACTCCGGTTTCGATGCTCGCTTGTCATATTTCTCGTGTCTCTCTCTCTCTCTCTCTCTCTCTCTCTCTCTCTCTCTCTCTCTCTCTCTCTCTCTCCTTCTCTCTCTCCCCCTCTTTCTCTCTCTTTCTACGATCTATTTCTCTCCCGCGACTCTCTCCGGTCCTAGCCGCGACGGTACACGCCTCCGATTCGGATATATCCGCGTAATTTATTTATGTTGCAAAAACGAATGTGTCCGCATCATAGAGGTGCCGATATAACGTGAAAAATGTAATGCTCACTGACACATACTCTTGTGAAATATGCGAAACGCCTACGAGCCTCGCGAATCGCATACAATTTTTTTTTCTTTTTTTTTATCTTGCCAATGTCAATAACGATTGATCGTACCTCATGCCGCTACGTTAGGCGAAATCACTCCGATGTCATTAGCAAGGATCTATCATGATCGTATAACCTTTCGTGCGAATGCACATTTGCGTACACGATCCGGATGCAAAAAAGTGGATTGCGGTTCAAGGAGTTCAATCTTTTCGTGCCTCACACAACGAATAGTAATGACGAATACGTTAATTGAGTCAAATTGATTGGATGAAATTGGATAACTGACGATTTAATTATCGAACGATCAAGGTATTCCTTTTACCAATCCGAATATTTAACAATTAACTGTTGTTCGTCTATAATTAAGTAAAAATCCATCCCAGTAGACTGGTGAAATTTTAGTCCAAGTTGCCGAACTTTAAACAAAACAATTACGACTTTAAAAATCGTCTAATTTATGCAACACTTTGTGGAGATGACACGCTAGCCACATTTCTATCTCCAATTTATTAATACGTTTCAATTTATTGATAAGACGTATTATTTATTTGAAAAGTGCGCATAATTTTTTTTTAATATAAGGTACAAACACGGAGGTTATGTTTGGAACACAATATCCGATAAATGGCCGCCTCGTCGCTGTATGCAAACGTTCACTCTGTTAACGAAATTTTCAATAACATTTTGGCATAATTGCGGACTAATTTCATTAATGGTGCGTCCAATTGCTTCCTTGAGCTCTGGAATGGTCTGTGGACCATTGGCATACACTTTACCTTTCAGAAAAAAACCCCAAAAAAATAATGGCGTCCAATGGCGTCAAATCGCATGATCTCGATGGCTAATTTACATCGTCGCGGCGCGAGATAACACGAGCATGAAACTTTATCTGCAATAACTGCATTGTTTCACATTGTATTTTCACAATTTTTATGCGTTGCTCGATCGTGTAATTCTCCATGACTAAACCTCAATACTCAGGTCATTTTGAGACCCCGTTATTAACGATAAAACTTAGAAAAATGTGACTAGCAGAAGGATTTTGGTAACATCGACTTCTCAGAGAACATGTAAAAATGTCTAAATCTACAAAATTTATGCGAATTTTTTTATTCCAGTTCATCGTTGAGTATAATAATTGATTGTAACGTATTTTCATTAAGCGCTACTGTAATCTATTATTGATCCAAAAAGGTCCTGGCTTATGCACCCACAAAATGCGGCGCTCCGCGATAGGAATACCTTAAGCCGGCTAAAAATAATTGCCAGCCGTAGATTACATTTTCAATATTCTTTTGTTCGCTACTGACGGTAATTGGTACGAGTACGTGCCACATCTCGGAACTGTATCCGGCTTGTATTGTCGCCATACGAGCGATCATCAGCCACATGATCCACGTGCTGTGTCAATCAGCGACGCGTTATCAGCCCACACCTATGTCTTTCATTTATTCCCTGCACATACATCTCTCATTTCTGTTTGTCATGAAACAAGTAAGCAGCCTGTCCCTGCGCCAGAACCAACTAGTTGACGTTCCATTTCTCCGATTGCGCTCTGGAGATATTAATGTGTCGATGATAACAGTACAGAGGGGCTGTATAGGCAAATATCTTTCTCTTAGTGTACGTACAAACAGAAATATTTTTCGTAATATTTCATCGCGGTTACGCGAGCGTACGAACGATGATTCGTTCTGGTGTACGAGTTTTTTGTGGCGATCGTCAAAACAGACGATTCAACGAGGGGAACGGAATGATATAACGGATCTCTGCATGTTGTAGTTTCTATAGGAGTTTTCCTCGAAATCGGATTACGTTGAATTCGAGGCCGAGCGCGAACGACACGCCAAATCGATCACAGCCCAAATTGCGTGTTCTCATACTCCTCCGCTTATCCAACACTGCAAAGCCGCGCATGCATTTCAATATCTTTTCATACTCGTATAACTGTGCGATAACGAAAACTCGTAAAAAATTATTCTGTGGCCTTTGTTAGCGCTTGAACCACGAGAAATACAGTTTGAGATCTTTTCAGAATACACACACACACACACACACCCACACACATTTATGTATGTGTACCGAAGCAGAAAGCTTGGACTTTAATTTGGAAGAGAACGCGGGAACGAGTTATACACGCACGCATCAAAGGGATGCCATGAATCCTGTATCGCCCTTCCCCTCTGCCGCCATTCCGCCGTTCCCTTCGCCCAAGCCGATTTAATTAGTCCTCCTCTTTCTCGTCGCCTTTCGAGTTACGGTTACCTCTCTCCGTCGCAGCCCAACGAGTAAAACTCTCCAGCTGTTCAAAAGAGACCTGTCCTCAAAGAGCACGTTCAACGCGCCACGGAAGCGTGCCCCACTTTAGCCTCTCTCTGTGTAGCTGCCTCATTCTATAGCGCAAACAAAAGCGTAAATTTTAACGGAACTTGCGAGCTAATTTTTGTTTTTAATGATATTCCTTCCACGCTAACTCTCAATTGCTGTGAAGGAGGAGAAAAAAAACAGCGCTAGACAAAATGGACAGAGCATTTCGTGGATACGTTGAGCTTCCGCTCCCCGGAAGCTTAACTCTAGAGGATAGTAGATTTTCGGGTGTTTTTCCATCGCGACTTTTATCCCGAATATCCTCTTTGCCGATCTAACGCCACTTCGATTTTTCTTTCGATCGGTAAGTGTAAATTTCCGATGGATTCTTATCCTTCTCCATCACGATCCATTCGGTTCTCGTTCGAGTTTATCCGTGCCAAAGCCGTCTCATGACTATTACCCGTGGGGGTTTCCATCTACCCTGTGCGGACCCACGCCCGTTAGTTTACGTCGTTGAAAGGATGAAGCGTCGCGCCGAAACGTTGAGAATTCAAATATTCGGGAAATCGCCTCCTCTACTCAACGCGCAAACAGACACATCCGCACAAACAATGTTCCTCCACTCGCTCTGCCCGTTTCTCCGTCCTTTTCTGTGGTCCGATCTTTCGATCGATTTAGTAAGGAAAGAGCTTGGCGCAGTTTCTAACGTTTTATCGTTCGTTGATTCTCACCATCCACCATTCCCTTTATCTTTTCTGGTATTGAACGACCAAGCGTTTATGACTTTCCCTAGCGATTCGTCCGTTCGGTATGCATGTGGTCATTTCTAGGCACCACTAACTTGATGCTTCGATCCAATGGCTCCTGATGCTTTCAGTCGTCACAGTCGTGCGTATTTTTCCCCGTTTGCGGACCGTCCTCTCATCCTTAAGAATAAAATCCACATCACACCACGATGGTATTGAAACCGAAGTGACGTTTGCTGCTTCAATAACCCAGACAATCAACTTTTCCGGTTGATCGATCGGCCTTTCCAATTCCGCAGTCGCAAACGTATTTCTGCCAAGTTTCCAAAAACTTTTCCATGGGCACAGTGGATCGAGTTGGGCCATCGCACCTGCAAATTTATTGGGAAGTCCAGCAATGGAATGGATTCGTTTCATCATTGATGCTTCAACCTGCCTATTATTTGACAGGAACTTACGCTGGCTCATCTCCAACATTGATGCCTTGATGAAGGAAGGGATGAATATAATGCGTGTCCAGTACCCGGATAATGAAATGAAAGGGAAGCCTGGAAATGCAGATCTGCGATATCTACGCGCTATCTATCTATATACCATGCAAGCTTTACCATTTGGGGTAGCTTCGAACCTTTCATTTACCAGCCGCATAGATATACGTGTACATCCCGCATATGTACGCTGCATATCTGATTTATTCTTCGCTCTCTACAGGCCAACAAGCTCTCCGGTGCTCATCATGCACAGTTGGCATTTCCCGGAATGCGTTTGCGGATCGCAGTGCTGATGGTATTGGTACCAGTAGTAGCGACGTGACTACATCAAGCCGCAACCCATACACGTAATACTAGGAGCAGATACAGATCGCGGTCCATAACGTGAATAAACATAGATGGTCGTGTATACTATGAGTAGGAAACGCAGTAAGCCCACTTATTCCTCGAAGCATCTGGACGCATCTTCTTTCTTCCGTATAATTCCCGTACCGTTTTTCTCTAGCGCATAGGTTGGCCTTTCTTTCTCGACTTCCGTCTGTCTTAATTGGCCTCTGCTATCCAGGTTAGCACAAACCCTATGAAAGCCTTTAACGTTGCTGGAGTATGCTTCTGCGAAAAGCCGACTTCGCGTTCACTTCCGCGAATCCACGCGGAACAAGACCTAAACGGATTCTCACGTGAAAGCGCACCAGCGAAGGCCCCTCTAATAGGGTGTTTTTCTAACCCTACTCGCTGCTTTTCCTCTTTAGCTCGATGATAGAAGCTGCGCCATCATTTTTCTCTTGATTGCATTCGACGGATCGATTTTCATTTCTATATGCTATTGCGGAGCGTAACGGACTGGGATACAAGTTCCAACCGATGGATCATCAGTTTGGACTTGATGGGAATCAGTGGTTATCTTGGCTCGTCGTGAGGTCACCTCTTTAGGACATCGAGACTGTTACACCACCGAGTACATTGGGCGGTGTAAGTTTTCATGATGATAGTAGTAGGGTGGTAGCCTGCGGGGGTGGTCGAGATAAAAGCGGGGATGGCTCCGAGCTTTAGGAGCAGAAGGAAAAGCAGAAGTACCGGGATTGGAGGCTTATGCTTACGGAAACAGACTTCGGCCTCTCTCGGCTATGTTCACTGGTCTTCCGGAGGTGTATGCGGTCGTGAGGGAGACAGATACAGGGTGAGGAAGATAAAGAGAGAGAGAGAGAGAGAGAGAGAGAGAGAGAGAGAGAGAGAGAGAGAGAGAGAGAGAGGAGAGGGAAGAAGAGGTGGAAGAGCAGGAAGAGGTTGGTCTCGTAACGCGACACTTGTGCTCTACGGCTTAAGTTTCATAATACCACTCGGGGCAAACTGCGATACCGGGGTAAAGACATGCGGATGAGATCAGCAGCCTCGTGCTCGACCATCTACCGATGTCGCTTCCCGTTGCTTTTGGCTCTCGTATAATTTGCATGATCGTCACCCAGCTTCCTCGTTCGCTCTCTTCCTCTCGCTCACTCTCCTTCGCCCCATCCACTTTTCCTCTTTCATTTTCCTTCCTCTGTCATACGTAGTCTCGTGCGGCCCGAGAACAGACCGGTGTTACGTTCACCGCGGGAAATTTCCTTTCGCATCAACGAGCAATGTCGAATATAAACTCGTCGGTTCGGAACTTTGCGTAACGCGCAGATGCGCCTGCCGTCCACCAACTGGATTCGGATGAGAAAAGAGTGGGTTAAGGGTAAAGTTATTTTGGGTGATTTTTGTCAAGAAAATGATAAAATCAGATTGCCCAGATAGAGATAAAAGAACATTTGGTGAGTGATTAAATGGAAGCTTTGGCACGGAGAGTCAAAGCAACAACAACGAAGGGATTTAAAGGTTCAGTATCGAATCCTGATAAAGAAATGCTTCAGAAATTCTCACCATGAAAGAGTGCCTGTTGCCTCACTCGTGGAGCAATATATAGTTGTATTTAGGTAAATGTACAGTGAAAAATAAATAGAAAAAATCTTGCAAAATGGCCGCTGAGCTAGGAATGATCAACCCTTCAACTGACACCCCGCCTCAACAAAACTCACACCCTCGAATGACGAATTGTAGAGATGGGGAGGGTGAAAACGACGAGCATCGTAGCGTTCTCTGTGCTCTAAAGCAACGGCTCTTAGTCAAGAGACTCATCCATATACATCTGGAAAATTAATATCACGGGCTCTTCGGTCAGGTTCGTTCGCGGGGTCCGAATAAACTTTGTTGATATATAGACCTCTCAAGAGATTCAATTGCTCTATATATCACTCACTAGCTAAGAGTATACATGCGGATATATATAGACATAGATTTATATATATCTAGAGAGAGAGAGAGAGAGCGCGCGATAGAGAAAGTATATATTGAACCTGTTATGTCTATGAAACATTGACTCTCAGCAAATGTGATTATTTTGCGGACAGTTCTTATTTTTTTTTTTAAGAATCGTTAATTTTGCCGACCGGACGTTTCTTAGAATTACTTTTATATAAATATATTTATCTGAGGATGATTTTGACGTTCGGATTTACGTAATGTTGAGCCTGGGGCGATAGGCTGCTATGAATATGCTGGAATATCTTTAAATTACAGTGGTGCAGCATTTATTTATTCAACGCCAGCAACTACTTTGCCTGGATTGCTACATTCACGTCTTCTGTTTTCGTGAACTGTATCAATATCGTGAGAAACGAATTTAGATTGATTGCGTGAAAGTTGCTTCGTTAACGCTGCACGCGTGACAAAATAAAGCCGTAAATTCTCGTCCGTTCCTAATATCGGGAGTACGACACACAACGATGATTCTATAAAGTTATTACGGTGATATAACACGAATATCAAAGCGGTAACTCTTGCCAACATTCCAACTATGAACGTACCCTTATCAGCACAATGGAGACGTGAATCGCCTGTGTCAGCTAGCACGCACGATCTCAATGTTGTTGGCGTGTTCCGTCAGTACGGGAATTGCCAGTAGAACGTGACGCTCGTAGGCGGACAAGATTTCCATTGAAATCGACTAACGAGGGTCGAAGCTCCTCGCGGACGGTGACATCGACCGGATATAATGCAAGGTCTTCGATGTATTCGAACTTCAACCTTATCCTGTCATACGAGTGTGAATGAAGAAAACAAAATATGCCCCGAGTTTTCAATATTTTTTAAGGAAGTCTAGTTTTTAACGAAAAAAAAAGTTTTTATGAGGTTGGCAATCTTCGGAAAATTGTCGATCAAATAAAATTACGCATAAACTTACGATAAACTTACGCATTTGTGATCGACGAAACACTAAGTAAAAAGATTATAACTTGATACAACGTTTCCATCCGGCATTGATGTTTTTTTTTATGTGCGAAAACTTTGAACTTTGGCCTTAACAGTTTGTTTTTCTAATGTGTGTTATCAGGGAACAGCAATTTGGAGCTTTTCGATAGCGAGAGCGGGCCGGACCTCACGCTATCACCTCAGACATTCACGTCCACGGCCGAGGCCTTCATTAACGACAATAGCGACAGTCTGGGCGTCCCTGGCGACAACGACACGGGTAAGCATCATTCTCTACTCACCAAATACCAGTTCATGGATATATAGAGCAGCTGTTCGATCAATTGGAATCTTTTTTAATCCTCGAACATGTTCGAATGCGATAATGACATGGACGGCGATAAGAATTAAGCTGGAAAACCTGGTCCTAATATTTCCAAGTGGGAGCCTTATTTACCGAATTACTCGGTACCTCGCTGGGCCCAATTTGTTTTTTTTTGTTTGCGTAATAGCGACGATAATATCTCGAAAATATAGGTCAAACTATGTTGGAGGAACATTTGACTTCTGGTTTTCGCCGGATGCGGATTTCGAAACCAGGCGGGGTGGGTGGACAGATTAATGGAGCAAGAGGCAGAGGGAGCGAAATAAATGCAGAATGAGAGAAAAATAAGGAAGAAGAGCAGAGCGAGGGTAAGTGCAACGGATATAGCGAGAGAGAGAGAGAGAGAGAGAGAGAGAGAGAGAGAGAGAGAGAGAGAGAGAGAGAGAAGCGGAGAATAGACTTTCTCGGATATTGACCGGACGATAGAGAGACCGGGTGGGCCAACTTCTCGTAGGGATCTTCATCAAATTGTTCCTCGATTTTCGACATCCTGGTGCGCGCACGCTTTTGCCCCGCAGCTTCATCCCTCGTCGCGTTCCCTTCCGGTATCCTCGCTCTCCGTCTTTCCAATCTATCGTACCTCCAACGTTCGGGCTGCGGCGAATCGACGCAAAGGCATATGACCGAAATGAACATCAAACTGGGCTTCCAGTACTTTGTGCAAGCTCAACGAACAAAACGAACGCTCGCCGCTCTTGCCAGAGCCAGAAACTTTGTCCAGTTGTGTGTACGTGTGTATGTGTGCAAACTCCGTAGGTGTATGTTCGTGTGACATGAGCTAGCGACGACCCCATCCTCAACCCCGCAAGTTTGTTATAATTCCGCAGAGGGACGAGTTTGGTCTCTCCGTTGGTGAGCGTCCAGAAATAGATATCTAGAGTTCAAGGAATAAACTTGATTTACGTATACTGTAGTGAACTACGCTAGGATCGATGTCTCTTTTTTCGGTGATCCGGTTGGTCACGTGCATAATCGGTCAAATGACCAAGTACCCGAAGTTTCTTCGCTTTCTACACGTTTCACAACCCCCCAAAATTCGTTGGACCTTCAACAATAGGTTACTTCGAAATCCAAAATCATGGAGACTAAATTACGGAAGTTGAAAATTCGTATTCCGATCGTTGCATAAGATTGCGAGCAATAATATGATGATAACGAGTTCATTATACGAGTTATAATAAGCTGTGACTTATTATTCACAATTTTATATAACAACAATAAATGTATTACCCTGTTATATGTTTCTACCGTGATAAATCTGACACCTGACGTTTCTAACCTCAATTTATCAAGATTGGATAAACGATGCTAACGAAATGTCATTGTAGATTATAGTGGAATACATCTTGAGTCTGTTATACTGAAGAATTGTGGGAAAAAACTCCGGTCTGTGAACTAGGAAACTGAAAAGATTTTTTTTCGCTTTGCGCATTCTGCGAAAACTTGCGCTTCCAAATTTGTACAGGTTAATACTGTGAACATTTCAAACAGCACTGGCTCAAAATGATAAAGGTTGCGGTATACGATTCCAAACTCCAACTTTAAAACGTCGGATATGTAATATATGTGTGTATGTTATTTTGACATAAACATAACCTCAATTTGTTTCCGATATTAATCGAAAGTATGCAATATAAATACTCGTATGATGTGAAGTACAAAAATTCTATACAAATTTGAAGTTATTATGTAACATAAATTGGCAATACTGTTCTAGGTTCTTTCATTACGGGTATATGCATAATACAAAATAATTCATTATAAAGGAAGGAACCAATTTCAATGCCAATTCTTTACATCTATGAATTGTTTTCTTTTTTTTCCCAAATACTTGCGATTTTCGTGCTCCTGTTGACGGTATTTTTTTACGATATTACTTTTTTAGAAGAATAAATCTTTTTGATCCTTCTCTTTCATTTTCACTGTTTTTGGGTTATAATTGAAGTCCCGCAGTTACTTTCACTGTGTGGTCCGGCTATTGCTATATTAGTTGGTCACTTGTTATCGGAGTAACGCTGGTGGTGAAATTATGTACCTGGACTTAAACATTTTCGCGAACGATTTTCCTAGCGTTTTCACCAAAGAGTTTCGACTCGTGTCCACCCGTCTTTCTCTTCGATCCAATGCTCGCTGAATTTCGTTTTGGAAAACACAACAAGGGGATCCCTAAAGATTTCGATAAGTCAGTTATTGTGCAATGCCGAAACTTGGCGTTATCCGATGTCAAGGTATCAAGATTCCTGACAGTATTGTAGTTCTCGCGTCTCTCAAGACTTTGTTCCTAACTGAAAGTTACAAAAGCTTTGTTCCAAAGTCCTTGAACATCAGTGAGATTTCTTTTGTCTTTTTTTTTATCAGAAGAGACGCGATCACTGAGAGTTCCGGTAGTTCAACGATGGAGATTAGAGGGCGTACAAGAGAATTGAAAAAAAAATTCTTGCACGCCCGATAAATTGACGCGTATGGGTTAAGGTTTTTCTCCTATTGTTCTTCTTCAGAGAATAATGGAAGAAAGAATCGTCGACGCGGATCGTCCGTTCGTCATATAGAAAGCCTTGCCCGGTAGAGTTCGCGTAATGAAAAAAAAAAAGTCAAAGATTCCTTCTTTGAAAGGTAAAAAGAGGGCAGAGAGGGTTTGATGGTCGGAAAATTACACACACGTATACGCGAGGCTCAAACATATTTCGTTGTAGCCAGACGTACGTTGGCTCGAGCTCGTTGAAAGGAATTCGAGGGCGCGTTCAATGGAACACGGTCGTGTTTCACGAAAAAGACATGAAACCCTGTTTTTATTTTTATTTTTTCTTTCTTTTTGGCCTCGCCGATTCGACGAAAACATCCGGATGCGCTGTATACGCTCGCTTTGCTTTTCTTCTCTACTTGCAGCAGCCTGGTTAATATTGCAGGAGCCATTGCTTTGTGGCCCCATCTATGTGTAGTATTTTCCGAAAGACACGCGCAGCAGCACACGTGGTGGCCATTGGCAGAATGACGGAGAACTGGATCGAAGGAAAAAAAATCTATTCGTTTTCTTCCGGCCTTCGTCACACTGGACAAAGAAAAGCACGGCATCAAAGAGTATCCAATAAATGACGAAAAATTCAACTGCCCGAAACGTATTGGACAGCCCAGAAATTCATCAGTTTTCATACCATCGAACAATTATTGGACGTGCCGGTGATACTGCGGAGGTTTAATCTTTGAGCGCGTTATTACGGATGTGCGAACTTCCAATGCACCGTGTCAAATTTACGGCACTTAACGGGTCTGCGCAAGCTTGGGGTCCAAAAAACAGGTCAATTTACCATTTTTTTTTGTACTTGTACAAATAAAAAAAATATACTTTCAGTGTAATGATAAAACTTCCATATGTAGGGATACTTTTTTGAAATTATAAAAATTACAAAAATGGCAGGTTGCAGAAAAAAAGTTCGATTTTCGACGAACACAACAACTTTAATCACTTAATCATATTAACAAATGGATACATATTATTAAAAATCATCCGACCATGCGATAGAAAATGTTCAAAACTATATTCCGTCCACATTTAAAGTGAGTCGAATGAATAGATTTTGAGAAGTGGGCGGATCTGACCCTCCACAAAAAAATTCCCATGAATCGGCCAATTTCTTGAATTTTTACAAAATCTTTGTTGCAAATCAAAGTTAAGAGCCTAAGCTTATAAAACTATGCAATAAAAAATCATATTTTCGCAATTTCATTCGTCTCCAACCGTATCGGGATTCCATTTTCCATTTTTGAAATCAGAATGGATGGATCTTTTTACCTGCTCGCTCGTCGATGAAATGAGTAAAGAAAAATGAATCTTTTTGCTAGACTTCATCGACAATCGATCGAGCCCTCTGGACGTTCGTTGTCAATTTCTCGAAAGTCAGTTCGCAGAGTCAGCCCGACAATTACATTGCAGCGAAGCTCCGGTGGATGGAATATAAGCTTCGATATACGATAACAACGATGTATATCCAAACTCATGCATCACGCGTTATGTTTTTTTCGCCCTCACTTGCCGGCTTCAGCGTAGTATGATTTTGCAGTGTAATATACGCTGGGGTTGTAAAAATAACGCCGCCGTAGCCTCGAGCGTTATTTCGTTACGAGCACGGGGAGAGGTAAAGGAGGGGAGGGGAGGAGCATTATATAGAGGATTCTCCCTCATATGGCCTCGATGCGGAAACATGAACGCAGGCTTGCGTACAGCAGAGGCGAGGGTGCAAGAGATGGGTTACACGGTTTAATTTCTGGAACAATACCGTTGCGCGCACGCGTTCCTCTTGGGGTTGTTGCACGCCCGTAGCTGCGAGGAAGGTGTTTGATGAGAGGGACAGAGAAATAGATAAAGGGAGAGGGGCAGAAATAGAAAGAGAGAGAGAGCGAGAGAGAGAGAGAGAGAGAGAGGGAGGGAGAGGGAATGTGGTACTTTAGCGCTACGTCCCAACCTTTATCTCCATAGAGGCTCGCAACGTTTTTATACTCCGCCACATCTCGGCCATACCCTCCCGTTCTTTTTTATCCTCGACGTCGAGACGTCGAATGCCTGGCGCACTTCGGTCTGCTTTAACTTTTTACGAGAACGCCAGACTCGTCCCATCGGCGAGGAACACGCGAAAAAGGGATAAACCGGTTGTCGGGGAGGGAATATCACGGTGACCGGAAATACCCATAAGACGTAGAGTCATCAAGGGCAATGATTGATGAAGCATGGATAAAAAGGCTGCTTAAGGAGTTTCGGGACGAATAAGGAAATGTTACCATTTGATTTTAATTTATCTAGTAGATATTTTGTCATTTACCGAATGTATCGTCCAAATTTTAAATCGATCGTCTACTCCGTTTCCATAAAATTTGCAATTGAAAAACACTTTGTAACATAGGGAAATGCCTACAATCATTGCTAAACAGCAGTTTTACGCACGATATACTGTGAAAAAATATTAAGAATGTTATGAAAAACTGTCAAACCACACAGTACATTGTGAAAATCATGTCACCCAAAGATTAAATGATTCGTCTACATCGTTTATTAGTTATTGATATTTTTGTAAATGAAAGCGATCAGTTTGTCCTCCACCGACGAAACGTAGAGGAGAAGTGTGGCAACGTCGCATGAGTGCTAAATGGCGCGCGTGTTTGAAAACCACTATTCGCCGTGGGGCGGCTATGCGTTCAATAAACACACATTTTCAAAGAGAAGTGACATATGTTATTTTTGACACTTGACATTTATCGTTTAAAATTCATTGGGCATGAGAGGCAATATAAATGCTTTTTTTCAATGGGCTGCTTGATTTCCTGAGCTCGCTAATGCTCGCGGCAACAGAATAAGTGTCATCAAGTGTCGTTTTCGATCAACATGTTGGTATGTAGAAATTGGCGCCTTGCTCGAGAACAATAGAATCCCCCCTCCCTGATTCCCCCTTAAACTATCCTGAAACTTCTTAAAGCATTCACTTGCGATAGTTTTGCATGCGGTAACGTCACTGTCCAAGTGGATACGTTGTAATTCGCTTTGACAACCGCTGTCCCATGATTACAGTTAGCGTCATCACGATCAAATCCAATATAGCTGTCCATGTTCATCCACGTGTATAGTATTTGTAGAATGAACGATACCCGAATAGACACGAGTACGCTTATGTATTTATCGTACGTGTGTGTCAACTCGGGATGCCTATATGTGCAAGAGATTCGCGATAATCCGATCGGGTAAGCGTAGAGACTTCAATCAACGGCTTCCCCCCGTAGGCGCAAGCTCGATCCTTTGATCGGATCTCGATGCCTGAGAAAAGGTCGTGGGATACCCTCAAAGGTGGTGAGTACTCTCCTCCTGGTGCCGTCGGCCTCAAACTTAAATTGAAAGTGTCCTTCACAATGTACATGACACTTTGGGGGTTGCAAATAGTAAGGCTGTGAGTTCCGAGGCGTGATATAAATAGAAAGAGAGAGGGAGGGAGGGATCGCTGCGGGCGAAATAAAGAGTAAATAGCCGAAGGAACGCCAGTCGGAAAGCGAGAGGGAGCGAAGAGGAGGGTGACAGTTTGAGGAAACGATGAGACGAAACAACCAACGGGATAAAGGACAGACAACGAGAGGGAGAGAGAGAGAGAGAGGGAGGGAGAGAGAGAGAGAGAGAGAGAGGAAGCAAGGGGGGAATAAAAAGGAAGAGGGTCGCAGAGTGAAGTGGAAGAAGCAAAATAGAGAAGACGAGGTTTTTAATAATCACGTAGTTGAAGTTGGCTCACAAAGGCTTGACGTACTCGAGAAGATCACCGAGATCGCGAGACAATTGCCACTTATATTTGTTCCACCATGTGAACAACACCAGAACGAAGTACTATCTTCCTGTAAATCGTTGAAATTCTTCCTCGGTACATTCGCCACAAACCATAGCGCGATGAATTCGCATTGGAGTTCATCCGTGCATTAATTATTTTTCATTCGTGCAATGGACTCTTCCTACCGATGATTTTAAGGTGACACATTATTCCTCCGGTAAAGGAACCCGAGAAAAGTTTTAGGAACTTTGCGCAGAAATGACTGTACCGAATTACTTGAAATTGTCACTGACGTCTGAACACTGACGGCCAGCTCGACGTCTTCCGAATGTTCGTAACACTCAAGAAAAAAATCGACAAAATCTAACAAGTCTGGAAAATTAACTTTTGATCGAGCTGAACGGAAATCGGAGAGAAATTCGACCTAGCCTTGACGAAAGGGCGCATTTTAATACTCATACGATTGTATTTAATGGAATTATAGCCGAGAAAAATGAAGAAAACTGTTACGTAGGTAGTTGTGGATAAAGGTGACAAAATCCGTTGCAGGGGTGCCATCTAGCGGTATACAATAGCTAACGATCACACCCGACCGAGCATTGATGCAAGTGGACTCACGGCAGCGAAATTCCTCAACGTCCGACATCCATCAATTCTATTTCGATCGGGCTTCAATTCTGACACGATAACACCATAAGGGCTTCAAATCAACGTGGGATAATAATCAGTTTGCAAAACACAGTGAAATACTATCCAAAAACTTCAACCCAAATAAATTTTGGATAGCACGGAGCCCAATAGCCGTAAATCCGCAAAAATGCCGACAATTTATTAACATCTCTCTACGTTACATTGCACGCTGATCGAATTTCCCAATTATGAGGTTCCAATCGACGTATTCAACGCATTCACTGGAATATTAATAAAACTTGCAACCGCGAGTATTGTTTTGAACAATGGAGCTCATCCATCAGAGTCTACGGCCGGGAGGCCCGGAACACAAATCTCACAATGGAGAAAGCTAATAATAGAGACGTTCGGTACGCAAATGCGAATTCGTTATTATTTATTTTTATCCAAATCCAATTATTATAACGAAAAATTCAATCAGCGGTAATCCCGCGGATATAATATCAGCCACAGGAGAGAAAAGAGATACGAAGTGGGAGCGGGCCCGTATCCTTCTATTTGACAGCGATAGGTATATACCATATAAAGCTGGTACATGCAAAAGAGGAAGAAGGAAAGAGCGAAAGAGAAAAACTCGTAAAACCTGCAACCTCAAACCCTCTCGACCCAACGTTGATATCCAACATAGCTGCTACACCCCACGTAACTCAATGTCATACGTTGTGATTAGGTGTCGGAGGTTGTTGAGATTTAGTGGCAGTCATTATACTGCCCCCGTGATTTAATAGCGAGAGAGAGAGAGAGAGAGAGAGAGAGAGAGAGAGAGAGAGGTAGGGAGAGAGAGGGACAGGGCGAGAGAGCAGTAAAAGCAAAGCGGTGTCACCTGATGCTTTACACAAGAGCACTACACAATGGGTGGTACGAGTGGTGCGAATAGAGATACCATGAAACCTATAGAAGTACAAAAAAACACGTCCGCTGATGAAAGACCCTATTCGATGTTTCGAGGCTGATTCAACTTTAGGCCCCACCAGACCCGATGAATCGTATAAATTTTACCACTCGTCTATTCAACGACGATTCCTATAAAACACTATTTGCTCAATCGTTGTCGATACCCCGTACCTTCGCGGTAAAAAATCCCTGCAAAATGTTTTCCGTCATCGCTGAATTGAAACGAAATCCATTCTGGAATAACTCATCAATGCTAGCTGTTTTTATTTCTTATGTATCGAATGATCGTGAGCAGAAAACTAAAGAGCAAGTTAAGGTATTCCATTTGCGGAGGGCCATATTTTGTGGGCGTATAAGCCAGGACCCTTTCAAATCATTAGTAGATTACAACGATGAACTGGAATGAACAATTTCCCATAATTATTGTAGATTTAGACATTTTTACGTTTTCTCTGAGAACTCGCGGTTACGAAAATTCTTCTGCTAGTCACATTTTCCTAAGTTTTATCATCAATATTTTCGGTAAACATTCGGTGACCCCCTGTTTTTATTGTCGTTACGGAATCTTCAGAATGTTTATATGCTCAGAGCAATTTACATCAGACATCGAGGCTTATTTAGTTTATAAATTATCAGATAAAAACGTGGCCAGCATGTCATCTCCATAAAGTGCTGCATAAATTGGACGATTTTTAAAGTCGCAATTTTTCGTTAAAAGTTCGGTGACTTGTCTTAAAATTTCATCAGTATACAGAGATGTATTTTTACTTAACTGTAGACGAAAATCAATTAATTGTTAAATATTCAGGTTTGTGAAAGGAATACCTGAACGGACTGCTGGAACTTGCAATATTTCAATGATTCACACGAAAAAGAATGCGAAACATCAACACTGACATTGATCACTCGTAAAAATAATAATTCGAACATTGGGTCACGCAAAAAAAAACGCTGAAAAGTGCATTCTCGTAAAACTTCATGAAAACATGAACTATCCAATCAAGATTGCTTTTTGATAATCTTCACTGCATACACATCTGCGATATGTCCTTCACGCAAGTTCGCCTCGGTTGCGATATAAAGGAAAACTATGCGGAGCAAACGATATCGACTGGTGGCACGCGTCCGTGATCACCGATAGCCCAGAGTCAACAGGCTGGCGCAATCTCATGAATCGCCTGTGCATACCTCCGCGCTTCAACATCGAATGGATTCACACGACTATTTCGTCGATCGAAACTCTCGTGTATGCGTGTATTTACGGATGTGCGAGAGCGTACGTGTCACACGTTACGTGCATTTGCAGACAAGCACGCGTATATGGAAGAGCCCTTCAGCTACGCTGATGATCGAACTGGATACAATCGAGAGTGCAGTGCGAACAATGGGAATGGATTGTCAGCGTTTCCATGTAACGACAAAGTGCATCGTTTGTAATAAGAGTATCGGAGAGAGGTAGAGAGAGAGAGAGAGAGAGAGAGAGAGAGAGAGAGAGAGAGAGAGAGAGAGAGAGAGAGAGAGAGAGACAGAGATAAAGGGAGGCTGACGAAGTAACCGGAGAGTTTCGAAGCGTTCTGACACGAAATGGAAGCGTTTCAGTATCGTTCGAGGAAAAAAAATTACTCGTCATTGATAACTCCCACTGAACTCCGAGGACTCCATTACACTGATAGAATTTGAGCCAATAGTGAAAGTTTAAGTACACATTCTTTTGAAGCTCATGCGAAGAATTCTAGACGTGTATTTCGTTCGAAGGATTAGAAATTGTTGATACAAGTCATTATTACCGATATATACAGGACTAACTTTCGCCCTCGACTTCGTCCGCGTGGACTTTAGAATTTAATCCAGAGAGGCGATAAACAAAGAGAGAAAAAAAAAGAAAGAAATAAAGAAAGAAGGTAGAGTATTATATTTCTCAATCACGGTGATAGACTAGGGATGTTCGATTCTGAATCGATCTTCAGGTGAATCGATTTTTTCGATGAGAAAAATCAATTTTTTGTATCGATTCTCTGGCGTCCGATTTTTTAAAGAATTGATTTCTTTGTCTGGAGGTAACATTTCGGATCGAAAGTTGCGATAGGCTTTCTAAAACGCACCAGGAAAGAGGCGCGAATAAATTTTTTCACCTGAAAAGAGACCCTCGCCTTAAAGGGTTGAAGATGTACGCCTTTCTTTGTTCAGAATGTGCAGTTTAGTTCGTTCGGGTACGTTTGAGCTTGCTAATCCATTTGTTATGATAACATATAACAAAAAAATCGATTTTGTTAAGATCGACCTCTTACGTTTCGATTTATTGCAAAGTTGATTCTCAGGCATCCGATTCAGAAACGAGCCGAAATCGATTTTTTTTAGAAGATCGAACATCCCTAAAACTGACTGACTGAGGCAAGGGTTGGTAAAGGGATGAAATAGTAGTATAAAAGTGCCAACCTTCAACTCCTTGTATCATACAATGTCATTGTTGTCTACAAAACTATATGGCTTTGCAATATAGTTTTTTAGACATACTTTATGATTTATGGTCTTCGGCAAGCACATTCAAGTTTCGGGCACTCGATACTCTCAAAAAGCCCACGCGAGAAGCTAATCCTATCTTAGTGAACCTCTACGCCCTTCAAGGAACATATCTGCCGAATTTCATTCGAAATAAAAACAGGAATTTCGTTATTCCCATACCAAACTTCAACACTCCGTTGCACCGCTAATCAGGGATTGATTTAAAAAGTCGTAAAATATGCATTTTATTATTTGTTTGGAAGAATATTTATACCAAGTTTCAAGTTCATACACGCAAGGAATACCATTTTCCATACAAATTTCTACACCTCATTTTACCCCCTTAAGAATTGATTTTTGAAAAATCCTTTCTTGGTGCACCTCTACACTTCCTAAGGAACAAATCTTCCAAATTTCATGTTTCTGTCTTCAGCTGTTTAGCCTGTGTGTTGTTCATATGTCAGTCAGTCACGGAACTATTTTATATGTATACATAGCCTTAAAACCGAACACCCAAATATCTTGCTTGAATTTGAAGGTACGTGGAAATGTTTTCAACAAAGGTCGAAGGGCACTTCAGGTCCTTTGCTTTCGAGGAAAACTTTTGTTCAAGGTCATTTTTCCAGAGTTGTCGAGCTCATCAATGTGTTTTCGAATGAAATTGGGTGTGTATTTTTTTTAACCAACGACGGTCTTCTCATCACTCAAAAGCAAGGTATGCTCTTGGCAACGTGTTTCACTTTCTCCATCTCTTTAAATTCCATCCTCCACTTTTCGTTTCACTACTAGAACGTGAAACGAAGAAAAAACAAGCGTGAATTTCCCATTCGACTCGGCGGATAATTCACTTGTCGTGTTTACGATCCACCGACTGGTAGTATAAAAAAATGTATCTCGCACATCCTCCGCGAGATTAATGACCGTACGTGGAAAAGTTAATTTCGAAAGAAAAAAATGTTCTAAAAATATTGACGACCAAAAACCCGGGTGATTCTCGGTTATGGTAGATTTTTTGTGCTTGTAAATCTCTCGTTATCGCCGCAGCGCCGAACGGGCGGAGGAAAACTCACGCGTAAATCAATTTTTCTCGACGAACAAAAAACCTTTAATCGGAAATACTTTTCCTCACACCCAAAATTATTTACTCTTATGGTATTTAAGTATATATATATATATATATATATATATATATATATATATATATATATATATATCTGTGTGTGTGTGTGTGCGAGTGTGTGTGTGCATTTAAAAGAATTGTATGCGTTTACGCGAAAACGATTTGTGGATCAGGGAGTAGCGTGTGAACTCAATTTTCCTCGCTCACTTTTTTATACCGCAACATCAGAACTTAACCATCTGCTGCTATAACGTCTACCCTCTTTTATATTCTATAATACACGTATACGTACAAATACGGGGAGACAGAAAGGGAAAAAGCGAAAAATTGCTTCCTCAATTCGTTTCGCTTCTATCATTTTCTGCGGTTTTCCTCTCTCTGTTTCTCTCCATCTCTCTCACTTTTTCTTTCTCTGTTCCTCTGTTTCCTTATCTGACGATCTTAACCAGCTTTTCAAAAAGCCGTTTTCCCAACACCAGCAACATCCACCACATAATTTTTTTTTCCGTCGAAACTCTCCCCCTCCGAAGGGAGACTTGATATTCGGTGCTCTCGACCATGCTCTCGTTTTCTCGATATTTCTGCAGTTCCTAATATGAAAAACGTAACGATAGGATGATATCGAGGAAAAAGATAAGACACGTTGGTAAATGGAAAATTCTTGCAGCTCGTCTGGCTCTTTTTGCCGGGCGATCGAGTATATGAAATTGTACATGTGAGAAAAGGATATCATCCGGGTGATCACGCGGAGGGCTGGATGAGTATAAGAAGTGCCCAGATGTCTTTATCGTTGCCTCTCCCAGAAATGACAATTTTCTTTCGCTCTTTCCCTCCCGATGTGCACGAGACATTTTCAGAGTCCGGTTATTTATGATTGTGCGTATGAATTGGAAAAGGTGTAGTCGAAATGTAGAATTCGTTGTGTCGAATTTTTATATAAATCTTTTAGTTTCCTTCGTTGTTTTTTCTTTTCTTTTGCAATTGTATCGTAGTACAATTTTGCACGAGTAAACGCGATGCGTTATCCAAGCTTTTGTACATTAAATTTCCGGCTCGCGGCCCTCTCATTGTCGAGGGAACGCATCAAATTGAATAATATTTCCTATTCTAATAATAAACTTATGTTTACTCGCGGCGGAGTTTAAACCCTCTCCAGTTTTAACTCTCTCTCTCTCTCTCTCTCTTCTCGGTTGTAATTTCATTAATATTCCCGCTGCTCGTATCAGGTTAGCCATTACGAAACCCGATAATGGAACTACATATTTAACGTTGGATCAGCGGTACGACGAGGTCGTGAGAGATATTAAAAATAATACGAGTAGAACGAAGGAAAAAAAACAGTTGAACATCTTCTGTGCCACAACACGGAATTTCATAACAATTATATTATAAATATAGCGGATCCTTGATTTTCATACGACCGCGAGAACGAAAAGAGAAGATAACGTCTCTCTCTTCCCTTCTCGGTGAGGGTGGAATCGTTAATTACTTTCTTCGCATAATAGTTGAGGTTCCTGAGGGTGAAAAAAAAAAATCAGCGAGCAAAGGTGTGCACACAGAAATTCAGATACGCTGCGGCTGCTTCCTGATACCCTCAGGCCCATAGGCCAAGAAAAAAAAGTGACTAAGACCGAGAGAAACGGAGGGAAAGTATTTATAATGGATTCGACTATAAATATGAATTTCCGCGAGTTGCATTTAATTATTTTTGGCTCAGGCTCTTTTTTCCACCGCATTCGTTATCTCTTCGCCAGGAGGGTTTCTGCATTTTTTCCCTCTTTTTCATCTTTTACTCTCCCTCTCTCTCTCTCTCTCTCTCTCTCTCTCTCTCTCTCTCTCTCTGTCTCTGTCTCATTCTCTTTTCTTCTTTCCGGCACACTTTGTATTTGATCTTTTTTTTTGCCCCATCTCGTGTCTCGTGTGACCCCGCTGCTGTTTGCCTTCGGGGTTAATGAAAACGTCACAAAGATTTGTACGAATCTACGTGGCTACGGGATTCGTGAAAACTCGCGCCCCCTTTGCGCGATAATACACGTAAGCGACAGAGACTACAATTTTTTTAATTGCGAAAAAATGTCGGAATCTTCATACAGGCCGAGTTACGCAACCTTTGCATTCAAAATGAAACGCGTTCGTACTAATTATTAATGAGAACACAAGAGTTATAACATTGTGTAAAAGTGTGCGAATAAAACAAAAGAACTGGAAAATTTCTCCGAACGCTTGCATGACGTTCAGGTCAAAGATGAACGTTCGAATTGAAAATGATCCTCGTATGCACAATTTATCAATAATATCATGAACATCGTAATTTTGTGCGGAACTCTATGAATTTAAAAAGAACTAAAAAATCTCCCCGGACGCTTACATCGTGTTTGAATTAAAAAATTAACATTTGCATTAAAAACCAAGCACCTTCGTATAAATTGTTGAAAAGATCACAAAAGTAATAATGCTGAGCGTAAGTTCGTGAAATGAAAAAAAAAACTGGTCAATCTCTCCAAATGCAAATATTATTTTGATTGTCTATTTTTGTTGTTTTTATTGACTAACAATAAACATGAGTATTTTTTCAAAGATTTTTGCAAGTTTTGCAAATTCGACTGGGTGATTAAAATCCATCTGCATTTTACTCATTCCCTGTTGCAGAGATGCAAGTCTAAAAGGGAATTACTTGTATTGGAAAAGCTTTTTCGAAAGTCCCGGAGATGCTCCACTTTCTAGCCTAATTCCTTCAAAAGGATATATATGTATATATCTTTATATATATATATATATATATATATATATATATATATATATATATAAAGAATTCACAAGGGAAATTGTCTCTTTTCTCTCGCAACGTCAGGCACATTTTTCTGACCCCTCTGCACTTTGAAAGAAGCTTTGCAACGAAAAAAAAAACGAGAGATCTCACAGCCCCGTTGACTCGGCGTGATAGCGAAGCGTGGAGTAAGAGAGAGACGAAGAGGAAGATAGGATATAGGTTTTCCTACTAGCTTTGTCCGACCAGAAGGAAACCTAATACGGTGGTAGGGATGTTACCGAACTGCAGAGAAGCTTTTGAGGCTCCCGGGCCTGACGCTCTGGCACATTTCCTTCGTTGGCTTCATCCACGATATAACTTTGATCAGGACAGACCACCCACGTAGCCACCAGTTTTATTAGACGTTCGTCGTTTCTGTACCTTACACTTTTGCCTCTCCGCTGAACAAATTGATACACTTTTGCCTCTCAACTGAACAATAAAATGACACATACCGGAGTAATCGTTTGCTGGTGGGCTGAAGCTCTTGGATGCTCGTGTTCGTATCTTCAATCGAGCGTTGATCATCTTAATATCTGATTCAGATTGGCTGTAGGGAAGAAATTTTCTTCTGAAAAGTCACATTTGTGCGAAGCTGAAAAATAAGATGCATAGAATTATGATGCCGATTTTTGTGATTATGAAAATTAAATATGTGTGTATGTCGATTGAAGTATTAGAAATAAAAGCATACTCTGTAGAGATATGTGGATTGTTTTTTTTCGGAATTCTGTCGACACTGAAACACGTAAATTATATCGAAACGACGTTATTCGACGTTCTTTAGCGAGTACCGCAGGTTTGGCTGGCTTCCCGGGAATTATAACGAAATATAAAGTACATCAGCGCGAAAGAGTGTCGAAAGGACGAGAACAATATTGCGAATGAGGGAGTTCGAGAGCCAGTGTGGGCACAGAGGCCAGTTTTCGCTTGGCTCTGCTCCATAATTTTATTGTTTTATCTTCCGCGTTTACGAGAGACACACTACGCACGTAACAACGATCTCTGTTACTGCGGTGCGAGAGCACTTCCGACTACCCCCTCGCCCGTTGTTTTAATATTCTTTTTGAGACCAAACACGACAAAATAGTTTATTAAGAAACATGCGAGTACAAAATGTAATTCCATGTTTAATCCTTGGAGGTTTGTTTGTGATTATAATTAATGCGAGTAGTTCATAATTTTTATTAAAAGAGATCTCGTTGGATGCATGTTTTTCTTCGTGGGATGAGAGTGCCAAAGAAGTGTCTTTCACGATGCGAGGACAGCTTTATTCGTCGGGCTCTAATTTGGCAGAAAATCAGTATTTTCACTTTTGCTTAAGATGCTATTTTTTCACTCTTACTTGGCTTAGAAAAATTGAAAAGTGAAACTCGAAGTTTTCAGATGAACTCGACAGTGTCGATTTCAAGAAACCCAGACAGGATGGGTTTAGTTAAGGATTTCCTACACGAAACCATTATCAGCAAGTAATTTTATTTGCTTCGAGTTCAACACTTAGCCATTTGACAAAAATCGGAAACCAAACTAGAAATATAAAAAATGATACGTGGATTGATCCTCAGTCACGTTAAAATAAAAAAAAACATATCAAGAAATAGCTTCAATGAAAAATTGTTTAAGGGATAACCAGCAAACCTTTGTTTCTTCCCACAAAATCAATTCTCTAATTTTTCTGTACACTTGTGAACCATTTTTAGAATTCTTCTCTTTTGTAAAATCCCTGCTGTCCTGAACTTAAAGAAATACAAAAGCGGATATAAAACGGAAGGGTAATGCAGAGAAAAAAAAACCAAATGTATTCATAAACAATCAACAAATCGATTACGAGCGAAGAAAAGGAAAGTTTTCTGATTATAAATTAAATCTTTATTTGCTTAAGTATTTTTTTAACAACTTTTGGATATTGTTGTGATTGGTAATCCATTCGTATTATTATAATATCATCAGTGTAGCTACTTTTTTTTGAAAATCACGTCACACGAAACTGTTGACAAGTACTTTGTTACGATCATTGCTTTTCCTCAACTTTTACATTCGGCGACTGCGTCTACAGATACGAAAACTTAGTTCAGTATATGCCAAGCGTTACTTCTTTTTTTCCAACCGAAAAAAAACACTTGAAAGCCACGACGCAAGGGTAGAAAGTTGGGGTGCGGAGGGCGAGGAGAGAAGAGGCAAGAAAGTTGTTGTATACAACGTGACGAGACAGTAAGACGGTGAAGGCGCTTGTACGAATGGCTGACCCGACGATGGACCACTCCACTCGCGCACAACTATTCCTATATGCTAACGCGCTCTCTGCGCCAAGTACCCACTCCAGTCTCTGATCCCACTCGTACGCCCTTTCTCGCTCCCTCTCTCTCTCCCTCTCTCTTTCTCTCTCCCTCACGCTCTCTGTTCGTTTCGTCTATTCCAACGGATTTCTTGGTTCTTTTCTTTTCTCTTCTTACGATTTTACGGTCGTTGAATTTTGTATTTTTCTTTCCACCGTAACTCGTCCACCCTCAACGTACCGAGTAACGGTGACTTCTGGGGTTGTTTTTTCATCGACAAATACAGCGAAAGAAAAAAAAATACGTTTGATTCAAGAGAATAACAAAATTTATCCCAGTAACCTTTGATCTGATTTTCTAATTACTTTCTATTTGATCTAGGCCTGAACATCTTTTATTTGATTTCCCAGAAACCTTTTATTCTATGCCTAGGGAACTTTGATTTGATTTTAAATGAAATAGGATCATTTTTCAAGGCTTGGTAGCTTCCGATTCGATTTTCAATAAATTACGATGTTTGTGCCATTCGAATCGGACAATTATAATTCAATCTATAAAAATTAGCGTACCTGATGATGGCAAAATTTGAAATAAGCCAAACAAAACTTCTGTTTACCCGGACGAAGTTATTAAAGGGCATGGAATGGTCCACGAATCCATACGATTTATTTGATTCAGATGAATTGTCTAGTAGATGGCTTTCTCAGGATCCTTTGACAGGTATTCCATTTATTTGAATCTAATGAAATATTGAGCCAGATCCAGAACGTTCGTATAGCGAATGAAGCTTGAATGCAGTCGTATCGAAGAGTGAATCCAATGTAATCGTTTTTTCAAGTCTAACAACAGTTTGAGAGGAACTAAACCGCAATTTGGTGGCTTCAACAAAAATCCACCCAAATGCAATACGTTTGATTGACTCGATGAAATTCCTTTCCCCGGTGTATACATTCAACTGACCGGCTGACTCAATACCCAGCATCGTCACTGACAGCCTCGCGGATCGGTTTATAAACGATAACAGGAGGTAGCCTAAAAGTCAGAATGGTTGACCCTTTGTTTGAGTTTGTCGGGGATTCCACTTTCACAAAAACTTAACAATTTCATCGAAAGTATGTTTATTGACTCGTCGGTTCAGACGCTACATTTTGATAGGGTGTCCGTTGAACTGGCTGATTTCCAATCCTTTTCGAGTTTCGTTAATCCAGCAAAACTTCAAGTCGAACGTGAATTCACGCGAGCAGCTTCTCGTGTAAAAAGGGCGAATCAACTGCATTAAATCATTGACTGAAAGTCGCTGTAGGGTTTTCGGCGTTCGATGTACGAGCCGTAGCAAAGGGAATGATTGATCGGAGCAGTCAAGGGCATCGTATCCACTTAAGTGCACACACATACACACGAGTAGTTGCTCTCGCGAGGAACTTTCGTCGGAATATCGATGTTGACTGGCTGTGTACGATGATGTGTACGCGTGTTGATCGTGCAAGTTCACGAAAGTGGAGCTGTAAGGCAAACTAGGATCGTACAACGTCGGGCAAGCCAGGATAATGCTGGTGGAGGAGCTTAAACGACTTTCCTTCTGGTCCTTTCCCTCGGGATACCAGAGATACATCCGCAGCTCATAATCATAAAGGTGTATCGAGTGATCGTAGGGTCGTTGGCGGCTACGCCCTTTCAACTTTCGAACCATCATTGTGCATACATAGGGCAAGAGAGAGAGAGTGAGAGAGAGAGAGAGAGAGAGAGAGAGAGAGAGAAGAGTGAGGCAAACGAATCGATCCCACGCTCCGAGGAAGTGGAGCTCCTGCGCGCCCTCTCATGGTTGCCTCCTGGAATACTCGCGGCCGTAAAAACTCTATCTCGCGAGCTTCGCCGAGCGTAAACTTCTGTAATCCATCTATAAAATCCAACGAGTTAGAGCGTCTAGGGCGTAAAGGGACGAGAGAGAGAGAGAACATGAAAGCAAGCAAGAGAGGGTAAGATTGTAGGGGAAAAAGACTCACGGGAAAAGCAGAAAAAGCGGAAAATAGAGTCAGAAGAAATCGTAGAAATGCGTTAGTTGAAGGGAAGAACGATCTACACTGGTTAATACAGTTTATACTCGTTTATACGATCGATATTACGAAGAGTGGAACACACACACATACTCGTGTGCCCACTGTCTCTGGTTCCTCGGTTTTTTCTTGGATTGTTAACAGAAGATTGGATAAGTTGGGATTATCGTATAACTATGGGGGAAAGAAAAGGCTAAAAAGCCGCTGTACCTAACCCTGGGGACAGTGTGCTCTTCATTCCAAACTAGGTGTGCATTTCTCTCTCTCTCTCTCTTCTATTCGTACCCCCCCCCCCCCCCCATACTCCACCTCCACACGAGGGTCGTTTTTTCCCTTTTTCTCGTCCAATTTCAAAACTAGTTGGCTCCTTCAACGATTCTGCACTCCTACCAAACGATCCTCGCGTACATGTGGTCAATTCCGACGTGAGTTGCCCCGAAGATATATATTCGGATACTCCGGGGACATCTAGCAAATATATTTTCAGCTCCAATCTCTGATACCGTGCATCCCTTCGTTTTGCCGAGCCACGGGGGAAGGAACAGCAAAGGGATTTTCTTATCGAAAAACCCGTGGAAAAACGGATTACCATATATGACTGGGAAAGTGAGCATTGGTCAGGCAACTTTTGTGCGGACGAACGAAACACTTTCTCACACGTTCGCATAGTCGCGACTTCGAGGAGGGACGCAGGATCCAGACATGTATCGAATTTGCAAACGTTGGTTTGATGTATTCGTGATGAAAAATTGTGACCTGTCTAAAGCGACTCGTTGAAATACTTCGGAGGGTTGAACTTCTATCCCCGGAGGGCTTTCACGAACATTTTTCTGGCCATTTTTGTCCATCTGAAGTTCAGAGACGCCTTTGAGGTACAGAGTATTGAAATATCGCTCCATAAAAACCGTCTTAGTGACCATGAATACTTGAGTAGCCTTTAACGGAAGATTTCAGCTTTTTGATTGGGAGAACCCTGTATTTTTTAACTTCGCGACAAATTCGTGAAAGCGTCCAGATTTTGCAGAGTGTGAACCTTTCAATTGTAATAGATGCAGTAAACGCTTCACCTTAAATAGTCAGATAGCTATTTGTTTACATGATTATCATTGACGGCTAACGAGTATTGAATTTGGCTACAGCCACTTGAGGATTTTATACTACAAGAAATGTTGACTTTCCAGAAGATCAAATAAACACCGCACCGTTCAATAATTTCAAAACATTAGGCGATTTTTATGTTCCTACACGAGTAGCGTAAATGGAACACCGAACTATACCTGAATATGGAGAAACTATAGGGGAAGGGTTCGGAAAAGTGGATTAAAAACTCGTGCAATGCTTCCTCCTCTGTTTTTGTCGCGGTCGAATCTTCCTGGATACGGAGAAGCCACCATTGAAGAAGCGAATGGATCAAAGGGGAATCATCATCAGCGCAGTAAAAGAACGAGGCAATGTCCGGTTTTCTAATAATCGTATGTTTCTTTAGCAAGGATCGATATAAAATTAAATAGAAGAAATTATTGTTTACCGCGAAGAAATACCGGAAATTGATCGCGTTACATGCCCGAATAAACAGCTTTGAGGATGTTGGCGAAGCCAGGCTATAGAAGAGAAGCGTGCCCGAAGCTCAGACGATGAGCTTCTGTTGCTTAGAGCTGTGCGAAGGGCAATCGAGTATCGATTCCTTATTCTCGGGTCTTTGACGACCTCGGCTCCTCGTATCTCAATGGAGCACTCGCGTTCTCTAAAAGCTCACTAGGTTTGCAAGAAGCGCCTGCATCCAACTCCGGAATCTTATAGCAGCATTTCGAATCTCTCAGCCTCGACTGCGAGACCTTACGGTCGGCTGGCCGTGAGGTCGCGGGAGGCGTGTGTGTGCGCGCACATTGCGGCAACGAACAAATTGACTCGGTTGGAGTTGGCCCAATCGGCTTCTGCGAAACTGCTGGAAGGATCTGGGCCGAGGGTTTTAAGCCGGGCACGCCGATGTCATCCGCACCTGCTGTCTTCGTGCCTACTCCGATGAGAGTTAAGCACAAGTGGATGCGAGCGAAAGCTCACCCAGTTTCCAAAGCTCACCTAGCATGGACGTGTAATCGGCGCGATAGTCATCCTGACCAACAATAATGGGCCAATACCTGGATAAATGATCATTTGGCTTACGGGCCTGCGCTCTGACTGTCCAGCGCAACTCTACCGAGTTTCCGATGATAACGCAACCGAAAAGCCGTTGAATATGGCCTGTATGGGCATAGATATCCTGCAGTTTCCCTGTGTCCTCGTGTAAATACGATCCAGCGCAACGGAAATATCTCTCACGAAATTAAATTAGCGCAGTATTAACTGTGGAATAAAAGACAAAGGCATGTGATACTAAAAGTCCAAAAAGGCATACGAATTATTGGAAATATTCTAAAAACTATTAGACGTGTGCATTAATTTTAAGGGATTTTTAAAAGATGGCGCGACCAGTACTATATTGCACCGAGTCATATTGTTATTAATTTTGTATTAAACCATCATCACGTGGCTATAGTTTCCAGTATGTGTTATTTTACCGAAGTGTAAAATACATTATTCTTTTGAGCGGTGTATATGTCGAATTTTGTGGCAACGAAACGCAATTTGCGGGAAGCTTTGCTTTTTTGCTTCCATTTGAAGGAAAGCACTGATGGAAGTCTTCGAATCCTTTCGGAGGCTTATGGTAATTATGTTCCATCGATTTCAACATGTGAGTCTTGGTTTCGGCGCTATAAAAAAAAGTGATTTTGATACGGAAGATAAAGAACGTTCTGGCCAGCTGAAAAAGTTTGAAGATGAAGAAATGGAAGTTTTAGTCGATGAAGACCCAAGTCAAACGTAAGAAGAACTTGCCGAATCATTAAATGGTGATCAACATCAAATGTTACCAACAACAATTGATGCAACTGAGCCGAGCATTGAGGCAAAAATAGCCAGATGATGCGAAGACACGACAAAGTGATTTTTCAGCACGACAACTCTCGTATTGCGAAACCGGTGGAGGAAACATTAAAAGCTCTCAACTAGGATGTCCTACTACGACCCCCGCTATCTTCAGATATTGCTCCTTCCGATTACCACCTATTTTGACGATGTTGAAGTTTACATCGTTAGAATGCAACGAATATTTCTTTCTTATTTTTTCATTTCCTCATTTTCATTATTATATATAGGCTAAAGATCTCTACTACGGATCCTGAGAAACGTTTGAGTGGTTTTGGATGGCTGATAAGCCAAAAAAAATGGACTTCGAAACTTTCGTTGCGTTCCAACGATGCAAACTTCAATATCATCTATTTTGATCGATGACTCATGACTTGTCTGAGCAGCGCTTCCTTTCTTATGAGAATACCAAAAAATGGGTCGATTCATGGATAGCCTCTAAGGATGTGTCGTTCATTCGATCTGGAATCCACCCGTTTCTAAAAAGATGAGAAAAAGTAGTGGCTAGCGATAGACAATTTTTCATATGACAAATTTGTAAGCATTTTTGCAAAATTAAGCCGTATTTTTACCAAATAAATCTCACGAATGCACATCCTTAATATAGTAATCCAACTTTCCCTCTCGCGTTTCTTCATGCCTTATTATCGTCCCGATCATCGTAGAGCCCAGAATGTTATCCGCAAGTGCGTGTAACTAGCAGGATTGCTCTCCTCTGTGCTGAGGTGTGGGGAAGATCCTTCCAAGGGCAACCCCTGGGGGATGATGCCCCGAGAGGCGATCACCTCTTGGGCAATCGCCTCAGGAGCTTGGAGTGTCCAACGAGAGTGCACTTAAAAAAGCTGTTCATCTCCGCTCGAAAGCTTCGTGAGTTTTCTTGTAACCCGGATCTACCTGGTTCTTCGGGTAATTGCACTTCCTTTATATGCGTACGAGTAAGAACGTAAAAGAAGTTTATCCCTCCGGTTGTCGAAACGCATAAGCACTCGGCATCCACTGCGGTACTTTCACGTTTAAACTTTATATGGATGCCATGTATACTGCCATTATCGATATCGATCGAGAAAGCAGTTTGTATGCAACACTTCCATCATTTCCTGCAAACATACACGCCGTTTTTACACGGTTGTTTTATTGGATAATGTCATAGTTGAACTGCAGATGGAAAGTACTCGAAGTACTCAAATCCCTTTGCCAATACAAAACAGCTAGTTTATCGTACTCGCGTTTCGCACCACTTTTTAAATTATTGCCGAGACCAAAGAAAGACTAGAACTGAGAAAAAAGAACACCTCATCTAATCAGCCAACATGATAACGATTATCCGCAATACACTGCCAAAAAAAAAATATTTTATTCAAATAGGATCTATTTAAATCAAATAGGTTTTTTCTCGTCTCGCGGCCTACTACGACCGTATTTGTTTCAAATATTTTTTTATTTTTTCAAGCTATACTTTTTAAATATTAAATATATTCAAATAAAATAAATAAAGATAAACACGATATATCGCACGAATACGAGAAAGGAATATAGGTTCATGGCACAAAAGTGCGGTGAAATGGAGTGAAATTATTTTTCGTTTTTTTTCACTAACAAGGCTGTTATTTGGAAAAAAAAGAAAGGTATCGTCGTGACTTTTATTAACAGGCGCGACTATACTTTTATACTTAAGTATAGAAAGACTAACCATTTTCCTCAACTGCAGAATATTACAACAGTCTTCTAATGAAAACAAAGCCATGACATTTTTGAGTGACTGAATCGTGTACCATTTTTCCGTCTGTTTCTTTTGTCTTATATTACTAGATGAATGCCAAACCACGGATTTATGAGGAATAAATAAAACATTTAGTTATAAGACCATATTAAATAGATCTTGACTTGAACGAATAAGTATATTTAAAATAAATAATTTTAATAATGGAATGCAATAGGAAAAATTTGATTTCATGAAAAATCTAGTTAATTAAAAAAAAAACAAATAGATGCATCTAGTTAATATCAAAAGATTCTTTCTGTCAGTGTACCGTCTTCATTCTGGGTGTCCGGATATAAAAGTGGAAGTACCGTATAAAAATCATACCTTGAAGGGCTGACGAATCTAGATAGGATAGATGCAATGTGATTTACGTGGGAATATTTGCAGAGGATATCTCGAATACGTTTTTTGTGACGAATAGTATTTGTTAGAAAAAATTGAGCAACCTGGAAAAATAATCAAAATCTCACTATCAGTGCAGCAAAATGAAGATTATTAAATTCCGGATACGAAACGCTTCAGAAATAAGTTTTTCGCGCATCCCGTCATCCGGAAGAAAAATTATCAGAAATTCATTTTAAAGTGGATAAATGGAATTTAACTCCATTTTAAAAACATTTTTTAAGGAGTGTTTCGTATTTCGAATTTAATTATCTTCATTCTACCGAACTCAAAATGGAATGTTATTTTTTTTCCAGAACGCTCCATTTTTTCTAGCAAATACTTACTCACAACAAAGATACCCTATATTTTTTCGAAGAGGACTCAAACAACCTTTGAATATCATATTTTTCTCGGTCGCGAAATCTTCGCGCCAGATTTTCAAGAAACACATGGTCACCTTATAATTATTACCTTGTATATATGCGGAAATTACATTTTGAACCAGACATCTATGACTGATATTGATTATCAGCGTTTCCGAAGGTTTTGAGGACGAGCCTCAACATTTTTTTAAATCCCCCGTTGGTTTCACGCTCCTTGATTGGTTGGTTCCCAAAATGAGTTTCGTATAAATGGGCTCACATTTGCCGAAATGTGATTCTGAAGAGTATAATAATAGTGACTATGGGGACACATGGCCACTATGAGGATGGTCCTCAAAGACGCCGGTCTTTAAAATCAACTGTCCAGTGTATGCACGCATACACACATACACACACATATATATATATATATATATATATATATATATAAATATATAAATATATATAGAAACCTTGAGCAAATGCAATTACTCCCCGTCGGGGCCGGGAAAACGTTCATCCGCGAAAGCGCTGGGTATGCATAATTTAGTGGCATAAATTAATACGTTCGTGGAAATCTCGGGACATCTCTCCTCCAAACACACCCTCCACCTCTCTTTCTCTCTCAGTTCCGGTCGTATATATATATATATTCACTTCACGCCCCGAATTTATATACATATATATATATATATATTACCACACATATACAGTGACGTATGTATACATATTTCCTTTTCTCTCCAGCGTCAGCTCGCACAATTAGACGGAAATTAATTAAACCGAATTCAACATTTCGTCGCGCGGTAACGTAGGCTGGGCGCGAGAAGGGCTGGAAAGGAGACGAGGGATGAGCAAGGGAAGATAAAAGGGAGAGGCAGTCAACCGATTGCCGCGAGAGCATTGCGCTCGAGGGAACAGCATCAGAAGAGCTCGAACTACGTATACGCTCGTGCAAAGGAACCCAAATCGAATTATCTGACGCATTAACGAGTCCTCGCCTTCGAATTCACTCAGTTGTGTAATTTTCATGTCGATCTACTCCCCGTATCTAGGATGCTTCTTGCCTTGAGCAATCCAAATCGCTTTTTGAACATTTATGCATATATTTTTCCACATAGACAAATGTGGATTCGTACTTTCTTCATAAGGAGAAATAAAAGCTTCAAATTTGTTTTCTATGCGGGTATTTTATTATGCGGGTTTTTTTTTACTATCCTGGATGAAAAACATGTCGGCGACGAATAGTTTTTTTTTTCATGGCTTATCGGTAACACGAAATTATGGGAAAAGGAGTTATCCCCTATGTCGGCCGAGACGACTTTTGTATCACTCCCAATCTACAGCTTCGAATTTATGGTCCATACGAATGAGGAATCACGAATTCATCCCGCAACCCTTCTCTGCATCGTTTTATTTCTGGCCTTCATCGTTCCTCCCTTTCTCGTGATCCCTTGGGGGTTATTTTTTTTTCTACTCTATTCAAACTTTTTCTTTCGATTTCACTGTACAATACGAGAGTTTCTGTGTCGAGCGATCAACGATACCAACAGGGTACCAAATAAAATTGATTCCTTCGATAGAATCCTCATTCCCGAGAATACGTATTCGTCGGACTGATACACGTAAAACGCCCGTTTTCATTCTCTCCTCCCTTTTTTTGTCTCTCTCAATTCCGTCCAGGGATCCAAAAAGTATGTCTATTTGTATTGTCAATCTTTTCACGTTTTCCTCTAGTACCGCTTGGCTGTATGCACCGGGTGGCCGCATTGTAAGTCCGACATATTTTTCTTTTCTCAAAACGTATTATGATTTTTGCTCAAAGCTCAGAATTATTGAGCGCACTTTTCCATCCAATTTTATTCGAAGAATAATTACCATTGTCAATTTTGATAATTGCGAAGGGAACTTTGGAAGTATGGCGAAAAAAATCGAAAAGAGAAGAAGTGTTACAGCTTATCCTCGATGTTTACAGAACTCGTATTTTCCAAACAAGTCCAGTGGTAAAAAATTCCCGTGCACAAAGTCCGGAACACCCGGTATACCTACAAATGTACACTCTCCACCGATTCACATGCTCGTAGCTCTCGGAGCTTCGTATCTACGACAACTTCTTAATTAAACCATTATGCGTTATGGCTTGAAGGCTTTATTGCTGGGACGACGAGGACTACGACGTCCCTTGAGTATACGAGACCGAGTAGGCGTGTGTGTGGGTGCGTTGTGTATGGAACTTGGGTTGTTCGATGAGAGCGAAAGAGAGGGAGACACTTAGCCATATAGTACTACAGGAGAATCCTCGCTGTCGTGTGGACCAGCATGTATTGGGTCTATGCATAATTCCATGGCGAAGATCGTTTAAACTTCAAACGCAAAATATTTACCAAAAAAAATTGATTTTAATCAACTGAATATGTTCCATTCTGTTCAATGAATTTCTTCTACCTCTCCACCGGCTTCATTATTCCTCTTTCACAGAAGTCCTCCAAGAAGTCATCCAAGTGGTTTTTGAGGGTGTCCAGGAAACTGAAGGTTTTATTATTCAAACTGTTCTGTAGCGCCCGGAACAAGTGACAATCTGAAGGTGCAAAGTGCGGACTATACGGTAGATGCACCAAAACATCCCACCCAAACCGCAATACGTTTGCCGGATCATCAGAGAAGCGTGTAGTCTAGCGTTGTCTTGGTGGAACACTACGCCCTTTCTGTTCACCAATTCGGGCCGCTTTTTATCGATTGCTCGCTTTAATTTGGCTAGTTGTTAGCAGTACTTGGTTTATTCCTTTCCAATCCCACCAGATACAGACCATGACCTTTTTCGGGCGTAATCTAGCCTTTGTGACCGCCTGAGCAGCTTTAAAAATGGATCGTATTAATAGCGTTGCTGTTCGTTCATGTTTTCATTATCATGTTTTTATTTTTATTTGCAAAAATAAAAAAATAAAAAAAATTGTAGTTAATTTTAAAAAAATGTAAACAAATTTCCTTTTTTAATATATTGTTCTAGACCCCATAATTCCCAAGTGGAGCCTCTCCACTCATCACAGTTCCAATCAAAAATGGTAAAAAAAAGTCCGAAAAAAATTCTGAAAAAAATGCTAGCTACTCCAGTGTGAATCCATGCAACTTTTTACCCTCTTGACATTTCCTGTGAAACCCTATAGTTCTTCGATGATGCCTTTTTTCTAAAACATGTATTTTTTAGCTAAAAATGCAATACTGGGGCGAAAAAATCGTACGAGACTTTCTCAAAAACGTAAATGTAGATTTTCATATCTTTTTTTAAGTTTACCATGGAAAAAACCGAGGAAAATTTTTTTCACAAACTTTGCAATTCATTTTCGGCGGCCAAAAAATAGGCGAAAAATGGCCACGCTCCAAAGTCCGTACCGGGACAAAAAAAATAAATTATCTTTATTTTTGAGTCCGCTATTTAACTTTTAGTGCGGTAAGAAATTTCGACTAGTGTATCCAATCTTTTGGCCGGCAGTGTATATACAGGGTGGATCAATAACTATTAGCACCTTGGATATCTTCGAAACTATAAGATTCACAGAAATATTTGCTGAAATGAAATTGCACAGTACGAAAGGGGCCATCCGATAGCGATAATAGTTTCTTTGCAGGTGAAGGTACTTCGGACATTTGAAGGTCAACTCCATTTTTTTAAATGGATCGATATGTTTTTTCTTCTGTATCATGAAAGAGGAGCTTAAAACGAGTTCAACAACCTATAACATAAGGTCATTGAAAGTCATAGAAAGTACAGAAAGGCAATAATACTTACAGTTTCGGTAGTAAATAAAATTACTACCAAATTTAACTAATTAGTAAATAAAAAGTTGGCATTCGCCACAAATAAGAAGCATATCGACTTGCTCTTCAAACGGATACATTGTACTCGATTGACCGATTTATCGATACTAATCTTATCATGTTTATCTTATCCTGCAAACTTATTAAAGTGTCCTTGAAACAGTGTTTATTTTCAGTGAAGTAAACCATAAGTATTATCGCCTTTCTGTACTTTCTGTACCTGTCTAAGAAATGTGTAAACGTACATAATAACGTACGCATTGATATTGATGGTCGTCATTTCGAACACTTACTATAAAACGTAGTAATTTTATTTACTACCGAAACTGTAAGTATTATCGGCTTTTTGTACTTTCTATGACCTTCAATGACCTTATGTTATAGGTCGTTGAACTCGCTTTAAGTTCCTCTTTCATGATACAGAAAAAAAAACATACCGATCCATTTTAAAAAATGGAGTTGACCTTCAAATGTCCGAAGTACCTCCACCTGCAAAAAAAACTATTATCGCTATCGGATGGCCCCTTTCGTACTGTGCAATTTCATTTCAGCAAATATTTCTGTGAACCTTATAGTTTCGAAGATATGCAAGGTGCTAATAGTTATTGATCCACCCGGTATATATATATATATATATATATATATGGGGCATTCCACGCCAAGTCGACCACTTTCCGGCCCGACCCCTTTCGATTTGGCTGAAACTTTAATATCGTTTTACAATACAATAAGACAGTGTTATACAATAAGAGAGTGCCGATATTTAATATAACCTATCGAATAAAAAAATCGAAAAGAAATATTTTTTCTTCAAAGAAGTAGTTCAAAAAAATGAAATATGCAAATAATTTGTTCCCCTAGTGCGCATATATATTGATACATATATGCTCATATATTCATATATATATATATATATATATATATATATATACGTACATCTGTGTAGTCTAGTAGTTTGCTTCTCATGGGGTGCAGGGTGGAATGGTCGGACGGGATAACGTTCCATCCTCTCTCATCTCATTCTCTCCCCGACTACGGCATGTAAATTCGCGATAATGGAGAAGAGTAGGACGTTTGCCTTCGTACCGCGTTTCATCCCGCCCCCTACGTTCCAACCCTATACTAACTCTTCGCTTTATGACTTAATAACTTGGGTTATCGAGAAATTCGCCCTGACTTCCTACTCTCTTTCTCGCTCTGTTGCTCCCCACCTCCATGCCTGCCCCTTGCACTAACGTCCAGGGATCTTCACATTCAGACCTTCATCCCCCCCCCCCCCCCCGTTGCTTCTCTCATCCTCGCTCCCCCCGGAGCCAGCAGCCACTTGACAAGCCTTATCATCATACTGACAAACGGAGGATGGGCAGGATTAAATTTATGTCTGACTAGACGCCAGTCATCCTGCGCAAAGATTTTAACCCAGCGTTTTTAAATGTACAATCGCAGCTGAGCTAGTGTTAAAGTCTTTGAAAAGCTTCAACCTTACAGATGTACTCTAGTCGAAGGCGATCATTGTTACAATTGGTATGGCCCTATTTGGATTAACATTTATCAATGTCTCAATAATCTTATTGATACCCGAATTTTTAGTATTTGCACGAATCGATCAGTAGATCGGTCTCGTCTCGATTCGGTGTGAAAAATTTTCTCTCAAAAATATTATTTCGTTTTTTGGGTGAATTATAGCTAGTTGAACTACATATTTCAATTTGTGATGCATAATTTGGTGAGATAGGTACATATTTGCGTGCACATACACTGCTTGTTAGAAATCTGAGAACATCACGCATAACCAAAAAAATAGATATTCCCGCGTGTTCGAAGCACCTAATGCGAAGAAATAGTATAAGCATACACAAATAGGATACACGTGTTGTTTACATTACACACTGATTGAAAATAAAATTCGAAAAATACAAGTTTCTGCAACCGATCCCCATCGCGCCTCCCGAACTGAGCTGATAAAAGCTTGTTTACAAGTTACTGTTGCGTGCTGTGAGTACAATACACTCTGTTGATACAATTACTAAGTAGGTATATGTCAACAGACTTCGTAAACGAGCAATCATATTCGCGGAACCATCGTATTTACTGAAGTTATGTGTGTACTCACTTGTGGTTTTCACTGTGTGGTTTTCATTTACTCATGCTACAATGCGGCGAAAAAACAAGGAGCTCGGCGTTGAAATTAGATAACAGGTGTCTCTTTTAAGAGATCTGAAGTGGCCAAATTTGAAGATTTCACTAGGCTCCGTTATTCGAGCCTTGGACAGGAAGGCGAAAGATGGCTCAAACACGACTAGAAAAAGGATTGGTGCTCCTAGAAAGACATCAAAACTTGAAGATAACTTTATTGTTACACATTCCAAGAGAAATCGAAAGCTAACAGCTCGAGAAATTGCAGCCGCGTTAAACGGAACAAGGGCAGAATCAGTGTCATCCAGGACGGTGGCGCGACGTTTGTGTGATGCCCGTCTAGGAGGCAAAGTGGCTGTCAAGGAACTTTTATTAAGGAAGGAAAATGTTGCTAAGAGACTTAAATGGGTCAAAGAACATAAAAATCGGATAGCGGATCAATGGAAGAACGTGCTTTGGGCGATGAGTCCGAGTACAAACTTTTTAGTTCTCAACGCCGCCAGTATGTCCGTCGTCGGCCAAATGAACGCTTTCGGCCAAATGAACGCTTTCTTCCGGAATGTGTAGTGCCCACAGTGAAACATGATGGAGGTAACGTAATGGTTTGGGGCTGTTTTGGTGGTAACAGAGTCGGAGATTTAGCCAAAGTCGAAGGAATTATGAATAAAAACGTCTATAATAGGGTTCTGATAAGACATGCATCTGGAACATGAATTCTGCGTCGTAGGTTCATCTTCCAACAAGATAATGACCCAAAGCATACTTCTTTGCTGTGTAAAGATTATATGAAAAAAAAAAATCTCTGGTGCTATCAAAATCATGGAATGGCCACCTCAGTCCCCGGACTTGTCTCCGATTGAACTTTTATGGAAAGAGCTCGACAGAGCGGTACGCGACGAACACCCCGGCAATCGGGAAGGGATGTGAAAGACCCTACAGGATTCGTGGAAGAAGATTTCAGCTGATACGCTGGAAAAATTGATCGCAAGAATGCCCAGAATCTGTGCGGTGGTTATCAGAGCTAAGGGTCGTCACTTCGATGAAAAGCTATTATAGCCAAAATTTAACTGGTACGGGGCAACTTATCATATGGTTCATTACTGATGCGCACTAATATTTCGTACTATATTATTTCATGTAAAATACATAAGTCATTTTGTGTTTTTTTGGCATAAAAATGGTGTTTTTACTACCTGTTCTCAGACTTCTGACAAGCACTGTACGTTGGCCAGGATGATGGTTTTTTTAACCCACATTATATCTCAACTAGCCCGAAGCTACGGTTGGATATATTTTGCAATTCATATATTTTCGCCCCTCGCCTATCCGCGATACTGATTAGTTTCGTTGCCCCGAAGGGATGGATCCTTCTGTGTTTTCTCGTCCGGCCGCTAGACTGTATTTCGGTTATAGGTGTGTACATACGGACAGGCTAGCTTCGATGAGAAGCCAGCTCAATTTCACGAGCCTCCACGCTGGTTGCAGAAATTTCGTGTATGCTCAGCCCTGAATATATCGTATTTCACGTTTACGCTGTTACATGCATGAGCTATTACATTTATATTTGTACAAATATACATATACATGCACGCACGCCCACGATAGGTTTTTGTGATTCTCCTCTTTCCCAAATTTTCTTTTTATGTTCGTAAGACTGTATCAAGAAAAACTCATCACTCGTCAAATGACTTGGAAATTCGTTCTGTGATTAGTTTTATAAGTACAGCTTTCTGGAAATAGGAAAACGGGAGTTTAAAAAGGGCGGGGGGGAAGTTTCTGAAAGAGTGCAAAATTTTGCCAGAGTATTCGACGAAGTAACGGGTCTGCATAAGCTTGAGGACCAACAAATCGGTCGACTTGCAATATTTTTCTCCGATCAGAGCATTGGGGTGACGATATCGGGTTTTTACACACAATTAATACATAGTCTTGTCAAGATTAAGTTTTTTTCTTATTAGAAAAATATTGATAAGCAATGAAGTTATTATTATTTAAACAAACTGCCGCCGTTGCTGCATGGCTAATCGCTATAGCAGGTTTTGGCAACTAGGATGATTTGAAATGAAAAATATACTTCTAAGATAATAATAAAACTCTCATATGGGAGGATTCTTTTATTGAAATTTAAAAAATTACAAAAACGGTAAGATGTAGAAAAAAAATTGATTTTTATGATGTAAACTGTGCTTTGCCCGAATTTGAACTGAATCGGATCAATAAAATTCGAGATACTACTTACACCGTTCCATAAAACATAGTTTCGAGAAAAATTCAAAAGAAAAAAGGGTAACTCGTATCGGAGCGGTTCGCCTAGCGGAATGGACGATCTGACCCTTCGAAAAAATCGTCATAGCTCGATCAATTTTTGGAATTTTGCAAAATCTTTGTTGCATATTCAACTTTAGATCCTACGCTATAAAAGTATGCAAGAAAACTTTTCGAAATTTCAAGCTTATGTAGTCCCTTGATGTAATTGAAAAAAAAACTACTCGTATCAATTGTGAACATTTTTCCATGAATTTTTCACACTGTTGCAATTGTAAATTAATGTAACAACATCGATACAAAACTAACAATTCTTCCAATTCTCGTCAAGCCGTAAACTACCGAAATCGGCACGAATCAAGTGTATGACTCGAAACATCAACGTGTAACCATAAACTTTTTACGAAACAATTCAAACGTGATTGAAAGAAGAGAGTGATAGAGAAACAAAGATAAGCCTATTTTTATCAATTATTTCCCTGCCTCTGGAAAATACTGGAGGATGAAAAAGGCAAAGCATGATGCGGAAATAATTAGCAAATGGAAGACTCTAATTGGAAGTATCCTCGTTTCTAATTTTCATGCCACCCTAATTATTGAGTGAAATTGGTGCGAGAATATTACGGATTTATAGCCCCTCGTACGGAATTGAAGAATCCAAATATAGGTATAGTATCGAGAAAAGTGCGAATATAATACCGATATCACTGGGTGGCTGCTATATGACCATAAGTCATTGGCTTGGATTTAGGACCGGCTCTTCTCTACGTGTTATGTTCCAATGTATTTTGCACCGTGTGCTAGTACCGGGGCAGGTGGCTCTCCACGTTTACAAATACCCATACACACACACACACACACACACACAAACGCATATATATCTACAAATGGGTCGCTGTTCCGTTCGCCTGAAATTCCATTATCGGCTAACGGCGATAAATATTATAAATTGGTAGGCACCCCGTTATATTCCGGGGCGTTTCGCCTCCCACACTTTACCTTCGACTACATGGACGGGCTACTGCATATGTGATATCTCGGATGCCTGAACCAGGGTGTTCACTGTCACACACATTCGCATATATATATAGGTACAAACGAAAAGGCACGAGCAGTATCGTTTTCCACGTTGAACGATGCTGAATTAGGGCCTTTTGTCAGACACGAACTGACGTACGTACACTGTTATGCGTACACATGTACATATATGTATATATTTTTATATCTGCGGTTATATATACAAGAGTCGACTGCCCCGAGGAATCCCAATAGCCACCCACGCGAATGCTTTTCCTTCCCTCGTTTTTACGCTTTTTTCTCCCACCCCCTCCCCCCCAACGGAACGGGTCTCACCACTTTTTTAGCTCCGTTGTTTTCGTTGTGTTCGCCAGAACTGCTGCGACTTTTTTTCCTACGCTCTTTATCCCGTTCTCTGTCTCTGTCTCTCTGCCTTTCGCTCTAAGTCCTGAACGATAAATCTACGCGGGGATAGTTTAAGCGTTCCTTTAACGGTGCGAGGGGTTTTAATCCCTAACCCACCCTATATCTTCTTTTTCTACTGTACACTCCCTACTCCTGGAGACCGATTATCGGCCCGCGATATCAAAACCCTCGGGCTAACATTTTTCGGTCCTTCTCTCTCTCTCTCTCTTTCTCTCTCTCTCTCGCGCTCTCTCTCTCTCTCTCTCTCTCTCTCTCTCTCTCTCTCTCTCTCTCTATTTTCCTTTCTTTTTTCGCCCTATCTATTTTTGCACCGTTCTTTGTACTCTCTCTCTCTCTCTCTATCTCGTTACTTTGATTCTCAGCCATTCGTTTCTTTACAATTTATTTCTTGTTAATACATCGCAAGGTTTTCGCTGCTTTATCTCACTGCTAACGATTTCTCAGAAGATCACATCTGCATGACAACATTCGTAAATTACCTTAGTGCCGATTGTCGCAGTTCGTCGGAGATTTGTTTCAGAGACGAACGGATAATGGGTTCCGGGTTGCCTCAAGGGACGACGCTGCAACAATCGGCGATTTTCCGAAAATCAGTAATTTGACGTGTAAGGATTGTCGCGCAATTATGATGCAAAAAGAGCCATTGTTGCGTGGACCCGATAATCGTGCGACAAATTATGTTTTCGAGGCTGAAAAAAAAAGTTTTTTGTCTTCGTTTTCCGGTACGTTGGCGCGAACGGTGGTTGTGAGAAGTACTCTTGACGTTTGTATAGCGATTCAGAGCGAGAGCGAGCGCGGCGTAACGGAAATTATAAGATTGCTCAGTGGTTGCGAGACGCCTGCAACGATTTTTCACTAGAGTTTCATTCTCTCGCTCTCTCACTCTTTAACAGTCTGCATCCCCTTTAGCCTTTTTCTTTTCCGTTGAGCAAAGAGATGAAGAAGCGAAATGAAAAGACGGACACCGAGACTGACACAGATTTATTAGGTCCGGACCATAGGTAATTAATCATAGACTGACGAACCATTCGACGGTCATCTCGTAGACCACCTGAGAAAAATGGTTTTTTTCGAATCAAATGAAATTTTGTTCGAATCTCTGCTTACTAGACTTCTGCTTGATACTCAATGAAATCGAATATTTACTACAACTAAATGTTTAGATTACTAACAAATTACTCTGAAAAAAAGCGCATATACGGGTCTGCTTAAGCTTGGAGCCCAAAAAACAGCATGATTTTCAATATTTTTTGCTGATGTTACTATTGGGATGACGAGATCAAGATTTCACAAACAATTATTACATGGTCTTGCCAAGTTTGAGTTTTTTTTTATTGACAAATATTGATCAACAGTAAAATTATTATTATTTAAACAAAGTGCCGAATGGCCAGTCAATGTAGGTGGTTCTGGGAACTAGAGTGATCTCAAAAAAGTACATACTCTTAGTATAATATTGGGACGTTGAATAAGTTCTCGCAGTTTGCGAACAGATGGTGTTGCCAGAACTGCGTGCGTGTAGATTAAGTTAGTAACGCATCTATAAAGAAGTACTATAAGCAAGCTTGAAATTCAGTGTATGCCATTTCGCCGGAATGTAAACAACTTTTTTTCATAGTGTTAAACATCTAAAATTTCATGCCGAAAAAAGAGTTTTTGCGAGGGATTTTGCGGCACTACTTTATTCTAGAAAACTCTGCAGCCGAAGCACACAGAATTCTTGTTGCGACTTACAGTGACCATGCTCTGTCGGAAACAACATACAGAGATTGGTTTAGATGATTCAAAAATCATGATTTTGATGGTGAAGAAAAAGAACGCTCTGGCGCACCGAAAAATTTGGAAGACGAAGAATTGGTGGCTTCATGAAGACTACGACCCTAGACTATAAAAATCTATAATGAAAAAATCGTAGTTTGGACATTTTAAGCTTATGCACCCGAACCCAAACAAGTAATTTATTGCACCATAAAAGGATGCTGTGCACCAAATAGAAAAATATATGTCGGACTCTGATAGTATTTTTCTCGAGTCTAGTTACGTGAGAGGCTGAAGTTTCGCGAATGAAGGCTTCGTTTCCTCCGTTGGAGAATCGAACCAAACGAAAATGGAGTTGACGTGTACTGTGTATAGTCTAGAAGATTTAACGAGCGACGGTCACCGGTGCAAAATGTCTTCAAGTGGCACAAGAGAGAGAGAGAGAGAGAGGGAGAGAGAGAGAGAGAGAGAGAGAGAGAGAGAGAGAGAGAGAGAGAGAGAGAGAGAGAGAGAGAGAGAGAGAGAGAGAGAGAGAGCGAGAGAGAGAGAGAGAGAGAGAGAGAGAGAGAGAGAGAGAGAGAGAGAAAGAGAGAGGGACATGGCATGGCCATCTTCGTAAAACGTTTGCCCTCCTCATGCCCCCTTTTTTGTTCTCTTCGGGCTGGCAACCGTACAGCTTGCATAGACACTCGCGCTCGTACGTCGTTTCGTCACTTCACTATACGTCATCTGGTAGAACGGTGACCGCATGGGTCTACTAGTTTACTCTTAGTAGCCAAAAAAGAGGAAGGAAGCTCAAGTGAGAGAGAGAGAGAGAGAGAGAGAGAGAGAGAGAGAGAGAGAGAGAGAGAGTGAGAGAGAGAGGAAAAGAGAGAGCGAAGAGCGCAGGGGAGAAATCGAGAGGGAGAGATTGTTGAGCCAATTTTCTCTGGACTTGCTCGGGTGACCGTAAAATTTATGCCGGCATTTTCCAAGCTTTATGCTCGCATCCGTACACGAATATATTTGGGATACTCTCCGCCTCTGTTCCTCGTAGACACGCGGACACATGTACGTAAACGTGTGTGCAGGTTCATCTTCCCTCTTGTAAAATACACACTCGCTCTTGCGTCTGTATATGTACACAGATACTCTCGCGAAGTTTGCACACTCTATGTACACTGTTATAACATCAACTTCGTGTACACAGTTGCAGGAGGAGAAAGGACAGCAGGCTAGAGAGATGAAAGTGAAAGAGTGTTTGTGAATAATTTGAATTTTACGATCTCACGTTTTTACCCTTTTATTTTTCGAGCTGTTGATCGAGGCTAATTAGCAGTTCGGATGAATCAATTATGAACTACACTTCGAAGGTATTCCTTTCACGAACTCGAATATTTAACAATTAACTCATTTTCGTCTACAATGAAGTAAAAATACATCCAAGCATGCTCTACAATGAAGTAAAAATACATCCAAGGCCATAGCCTTTCTAATAAAAAAAAAACCGTCGTTCTCTTACGGATAACACGGTAAAAACGGCATTGAGCAATAGTTTGAATGCAACGAGAATACCTTTGGTTTTCTCTTCTTCATTCTGATCGTTATCCAAAATTGAATTTCCACATTTACTTTTCAGGTATCCAATAAAAACGTCTCTATTATTCTGGTTCATGAAGTCTGGCCGGAAAAAATTAAGCAATTAAAAAAAAATACATTGCCTTCCAACGACGCAAACTTTGATGGCATTGGTAAAATCGTCCGATTATTTTGTACAACAATTCGACTTTCAACTCAAAGTGCGGAAAGGGCGGACGAGATAAGTGGTAGAACACACATTTACGGGTGAAATTGTCCGTTCGAGTGTACGGAAAGGATTTAACGATAATACACCGCATAATTAGATTTCCCGACTAATGAGCGTATACGCTTGGATAGGTCGAACGGCGATGTAGCGCAGAGATTGTAAGAGATGAGACAGAGAGAGAGAGAGAGAGAGAGAGAGAGAGAGAGAGAGAGAGAGAGAGAGAGAGAAGCAGTGAGACCGAAAGTAAAAAGGGTCCAAACTACAGGCGTTATCACAGTCGAGCAGGTAATTACCACTGCAGAAAATTACCTATTCTCTACGGAAAATATATGTTATTATCCATCTCCCGCGTTTTTGGCTTTATCGAGAGCGCTTTTTGCCGCATTTACTCGAATGCATTGTGCTATATGTGAATATGCGGAGATGATTTTGAAGCCATTCGACTTCGAGGACCTTCCCCATAGTGGTCCGTGGTCTCCACATTCACCGTTGTTATAAACCTCAGTGTCTTAAGAATCCTCTTTTGATAATCAAGAATTTCCGTAGCGAGATCACATCGAGGACCTTCCTATACCCAAAATCAACGTTTCGTTTAATAAAATGTTAAAGATCGTTGTCACAACAGCCCGATGTGCTGACAACTAACATTACATCGATAATAACGCGTTCGAAATATACTCTATCCATGTCTCAGGAGTGTGCATTAATTCTAAGGGATTTTTTTGGTCAAGGTACGGCTCTATTGTAAAAAAAATGGTTACAAATTGATCATTCAAAATATTATCCATCCCTAGCCACTACTTTTTCCCATTTTTCTGGTAATAGGTGGATTCCACATCGAAAGAACGACCCGCCTTTAGACGTTATACACGAATTGACCCATTTTTTGTTATGTTCATAAGAATAAAAGCACTGCTCAGACAAGCCATGCGCCATCGATCGAAATAGGTGGTAATCGGGAGGAGCAATATTTGGAGAACATAGCCGGTGCGGTAGGGCATCCCAGTTAAGGTAGTAGTCTCGTCACAGTCACATTGAAAAGTTGTTTTTCTTAGTTTCTTATTCTCCGGTCAATCGATGAAAGCCTCGAAATATTGCGAAGTATCCTTGTAATTTAGTTTTTACATCCTATCGGGATGTAAACACGCATAAAGTAATGAAGAAAAAAAGAATAAAATTAAATTTAAAAATTATAAAATAAAATAAATTGATATATCTCTGAGAATGGACGGTCAAAGTTCTTAACTTTTTTTGACAAACTTCGTCATATGTTCCTCTGTATTTGAGAATGCAAAAAATAATCTGTACAAATGTTTCGGAGTTATTGCGTGAAACGTGAAATTTTCTACTGCTCCCCATAAGAATACGTGTAAACAATCTTTGATTGGAAATATCTCGAATACGAAACGGTGAATCCTTTTGAAATTTTGCACGAAATCACTTATTACTGTCCTGAACGTGTCATCAAAATTGAAGAAAATTCTATAGAAAGACGCTTTGGCGAGACTACTACCTTAAGAGCTTCTAACGTTTCTATGACTGGTTCCGCAACATGTGGCCAAGCCTTGTCGTGCTGGAAAATCTCTTTGTCATGTCATTTCGCGTAATCTGGCGGTTGTTGTTTCAATTCTCGGTTCAATTGCATTAATTGTTGTTGGTAATATTTGATGTTGATCAATATTTAATAATTCTGCAAATATTTCTTGCGTTTGATTCGAGTCTTCATAGAGTAAAGCTTCCACTTCCTTATCTTCAAACCTTTTCGTCTGGCCGGAACGTTCCTTATCTTCCGTGTCAAACTCACTTTTTTTATATTTTCGAAACCAGTACTCACATATTGAAAACGATGGAGCATAAACAACATAAGCTTCCGACAGTATTCATTGACTTTCCGCAGCTCTTCTCTTCAAATAGAAGCAAAAATGCGAAGCTTCCCACAAATTGCATTTTGTTAGCACAAAATACGACATATTCGCCGCTCAAAAGAATAATGTATTTTATACTTCGGCAAAATAACACATACTGGAAACTATAGCCACATGATGATGCTTCGACGTAAAATTAGCAACAAAATTATTCCATGCGATATAGTACTAGTTACGTTGACTCTTGAAAATCCCTTAAAATTCTGTAAATATTAGATGAAGTAAAAAGTTCGGAGCGTTTTTTCGCTTTATTTCGACGATGAAATTAACATAGTTAGGATTATCCGATTTAGATCAAATGTGCGCCGTTTTGTTCGATAACTTTTGTCCATTTTGAAGGCAATTTCATAATTCCGCGATTAAAGAAGTCCTCGTCCCTATTAGTAAAAAACTTGACCAGCTCATTTTCACAAGCCTCTCTTGAGGCCAGTTTTGTACCATCAAGAAAATTTTGCAAATACTTGAAAAGGTGATAATCGCTTGGTGCCAGGTCTGGACTATACGGTGGGTGCGATAGAACCTCCCATCCAAGCTCTCGGAGCTGCTGACGCGTCGTTAAAGATGTATGCGGCCTGGCATTGTCTTAATGGAACACAACACCCTTCCTATTGGCCAATTCTGGCCGCTTCTGGTCGATCACCTGCTTCAATCTGGTCAGTTGTTGACATTAGAGGTCCGAATTGAGTGTTTGGCCGGATGGGAGCAGCTCATAGTGGATGATTCCGTTCCAATCCCACCAAACACACAGCAAAACCTTCTTGGCCGTTAATCCGGGCTTGGCGATCGTTTGGGCCGGCTCACCGCGATTGGACCACGATCTTTTTCGACTGTTGTTCTAGTATGTGACCCATTTTTCATCGCTAGTCACCATCCGCTTAAAAAATGAGTCGATTTCGTTACGTTTCAGCAAAGAATCGCAGGCATCAATTCGGTCCAAAAGGTTCTTTTGCGTCAATTCGTGTGGCACCCATACATCGAGCTTCTTCTTGAGACCAGCCATATGCAAATGGTTCCAAACGGTTTTCTGGCTAATCTTCAGTTCCTGGGCAATGGAATAAGTGTTCGCATGCCGGTCCGACTCGACGATTTCCATGATTTTATCGACATTTTTGACGATTGGCCTACCAGAGCGTGCCTCATCTTCGACGTCCATATTGACAGAACGGAATCGTTGGAACCACCGCTTTGCTGTTGCATTCGATACTGCATTGGGTCCATAAACAGCACAAATTTTTTTGGCCGTATGCTCCGCCTTTTCACCTTGATCATAGTGGTACTGAAGAATGTATCGAATTTTCTCTTTTTTTACCTCCATTTTGGAACGCTGTAACACACTTTGGCTTCACCACACACAAAACTGTCAAAGAACTTTTTTTGAAGCGTAATGTCACCTTTAAATCGCCGTATAGTATGACCCAATGCGATGTCTACATCGTGAGATATGGCTCACTAAAGACATCTAGCGAAAAACGCTCAGAACTTTTTACTTCACCCAATATATACAACTATATTTATTATTACAAAACGTAACTTCACATGGCTTCGGGAATTAAATAATTGCGAGTTCGTGTTTTTTGCGGCCGTCCCACCCCCCTCATTCAGGCTTCGATTCAGGATTTTCCTCGCCCAATCTATTTCCACTCAGCCATTTCATTGTGTCCATTCTCGTTTCGCCGCGGTTGCAGTGGCCGTTGCATAATTTCCACAGGAAGATATCGCGCTTTGCCCGCGCAACGCAACGTTTTTACTCGACTGTCGTGAATTACATGTTTTTCGTTTTGTGTTTTGTTTCGCTGTAAAATATTCTCGCCGCGACATTTTACACGCTTTTTCGTTTCGTGTACTATTTTCTTTTTTTTATACTATATGTTTTCCATTCGCTTTTCGCGAAGTGTGAAATTAAGTTAAAAACGAAAAAGCTATTTCGTAGTGAATTACTTAACGAAACTTTGAAAATCTCGGGAGTATAATATTTGAACGCGTCCATAATTCGTTCTCCGATTCGGTGGACAACGCGAGAGAGACAATCGAATAACCGCGACTGCTGCGATGTAGACATATTATATATTCATCCGTATTACGTATGCATGCGCGGAGAAGACAACCGCAGTTTCGTCTACCTATTTTGAGGAGCAAAATAATTCACAAGAGTTTTGACCGTCGGTATCCGGCGGAACTTTTATGTGCTATACATTTGCCGCAACGACGCGCCGGTTCTACTTACGTTTACCCAAGGAAGTAGAAAGGAGTCTATTGAAGTTGAATAAAGAGAAAAAAAATCCTTTGAAATTGAAAAAAAATCCTTTGAAAAAAATCTGCATTTCGTGCATTTTACTCGTGTTCACATGCACAAATTATTTTCAGAGCTTTACAGTGCGCAACGAAATATCCCATATCAGTTATATTTCGTTTATAATTTTTTTTTTTTTTTTCATAAACGATTCGATTACTTCGTTTTTCTTGTGGCACAGATTTCATGAAAGTATCTCCGGCTGCAGCATCTGCTAATTTTCCTGAGCTTCACCCAGACTCCGAATTATTTTCATGATCTAGCATTTTTTATTTGTAACTTTATTTTCTATTTTGTTTTTTTTTTTTTCACTGGTTGCTTCTTCAACGAAAAAGCGATTGTTGGACGAACGAGCATCCGGCGCGATTCCACGTTGCACGAAAATACAATATATGGTGCAAGCAAAAAAAAAAGCATAGTGATCAAGAACGATCAATCTTCGAGACCTCGAAGCGCGTCTCTCTTTTGCAGCTCTCTCGGACCGTCCGCGCATCACGAAGTATCCCACTCAAACGCCACTTGAAACCCAGCAAGACGAGACAAAACCATCGGGTCTATCGCTCGACCAATGTTCTTGATGTTGGAATGATCGGATTCTCGATAATTATCCTTCCTCGGGAATTTATCGCAACGAGCAAAATTCGCTCGACCCAATGAGAATTCAGTTGACCGCGTTAGAATACACTTTGGAATATCATTGAACAAGAATCGAATCCAAAAGTACTGATTTTCCATCAACAAAATGTATTCCGCTGGAGCGAACAAAAAAATTACAGTAACAGTTTGAAACTACGAATACAAATTTACGAAAACGGAATAAAATACGTTTCGAATGATCGATCCGTCCGAAGCTCGTAATACCAGTAGTTTCAATGTCGAATCGTCGATTTTTGTGATTTCAGGAAGCAGCGAGGAGTCGAGAACGGGATCCGGGGATCCGGGAAAGCTGGGCGTTAAAAAACCAAGGCCTAAAGCATCCTCCCCGAATCGCCAAGGCTCACAACGGTGTCAGGTAAAAAAAAATCGTTGTAGTAATGTAATTGAAAAAAAAAACTCTTATACTTATTTCGGTGGAAATAATAATTGTTCAATGTAGAATATTAAAGGGTTACGTGGGTTCCCCAAGCCAAAAAAAAGCATACTTTCTCTATTTTTAAAAATATTATATAATTTATTTTATTCAAAATGTTAAGCACATAAAAGAGCAACATTTCAACAATACTTTGAAAAAATTTCATCCAAAAATTTGGGAAATTCAGCCGGTGGGACCTGGTTTCCGGAGACCCCTCAAAAAAAGTGTCCTCGTGGTGGTCAGGATAACTCATGATAGCTTTATCTGAAATTCAGGAACTAAATTTTTTCTGTTAGTCGATAAGTATAGCTCGTGATTGAACGAAGGATTTAAAAAAAAATTGAAATTTGAATTTTTTGCAGAGTTGTACGCAAAATAGTTCAATTTTTGGTACAATTTACACTACGTATAGTCTTGTTAAATTATTTGTAATCGAAAAAAAAAACCTTCGTTCAATCACTAGTCAATGCTATTTTCAAGAAGTGTGCAAAATTCCAATAAGATCGGTGCATTAGTTTTTGAGAAATCGTGTCCACCGACTTCAAAAATAGTGTTTTGAGAAAAATACGTATACCTGCGTCACGCCCGGACGGTCTTTCCCAACGGGGGGAATTCCTAAAGGCTCTCTCTCCTAGACTTTTACTCCGATTGATTTAAAACTTTGGGAGAATATTCTAGACATATTGTACTATCAGATAATAAAATTTAAAAAATGGATTTTTTTTAATTTTCACACCCACGTAACCCCTTAATGCGAAAAACTTTAAATGGGTAAATCAGTATATATATATGTATATATATCTTTTTTCATATATACTCTTATATATATATATATATATATATATATATACGAGTACATATGACATAAATAATTTACGAAAGAGAATAGATAGAGAAAGGTGTAAACCGCGGCAGCGCTTTGCAGCGGGCGAACGTGCTGCGGTTTTAGTACGGGAACGTAGACACAATGAGGAAACGAAGCGTGGACCAAAAATGCGCGAACGAGACCACGCAAATTCGATCTCTCATAGCGAAAAGCAGAAAACGGCAATGGGATGAAACGGCAAAATATCTCTTTTCTCTTCCGGCTGCATTACATCTACTACCCCGTAGTAGGATAATTTACCCTCGTTTTGTATGCTTCCTGTCGCCCACACTTTCATTTAACTCACGCTTCCACGAAAGCGGAATTCCAACCGACGCTAACGAGAATGACCCACTTTTGGCGCGTCATATAAATGCAGGATGTATATATATATATATATATATATATATGTATGTATGTAAACGCGCGCAGGAGTGTACAGGACGTTTAGATGAGCAGGGTGACTGCCAGTGATTGGCCGTTTCGTAGAAAATTTTATCCGTCTATCAGATTGAAAAATAAAATATAAGAGAACTACATATAAAAATGTATAAAGAATAAATTACGAGACAATGTTAAATAACTAATTACAGGTACTAATTGTTTTAACGAGTCTGCATAAGCTTAGGGCCCAGACAACCGATGAATTCTTTATATTTTTTTCTGATGAGACGACTGAGATGATAAGGTCAGGATTTTACACACATTCAATATAAAGTTTTGCCAAGCTTCAGTTTTTTTAATGGAAAATATTGATGAAGTTTCGAGTTTTTATTATTTAAAAAAATTGGTGCCGTTACTGCATGGCCGATCGGTGTAGATGGTTCTAACAGCTAGGGTGATCTAAAATGAACAATAATAAAAATGTACTGTCAATATCATGATAAAAACTTGATACTTTTTAAAACTTCAAAAAATCACGAAAACGACATGCCGTAGAAAAAGAGTTTGATTTTCGACCGAAAAAAACAATTTTAATCAATTTTCATCATTAACAAATGGATAGACATATTTGAAAACTATCCAGTCATAGGATATAAAATGTTATAAACATTTGCGAAATAAGTTTCCAGTCATAGGATGTAAAATGTTATAAACTCTGTGCGAAATTTAAATTAATCGGCCGGATAGATTTTCGAGATACGACTTGCACCGTTTTCTAAAACATGGTTCCGAGGAAATTGCTGACCATCTGACTAAATTATCAAAACTTGGTGAATTTTTGGAACTTTCACTAAATCTTCATTTTAAATTAAAGTTAAGATCCTAGGCTATAAAATGATGTAACAAAAAACCTTATTCTTTAAATTTCAAGCTCACGCGAACTCCTTAAGAAACGTCGTTCCCGTGACGATATGAACCAAACGTACCTTTAAAAGGCCAATGACTGTAGAATTGAGGGAGCAAAAAAATACTTACGTGTAGGGAATGGCATGCAATAGTTCTGTGCGAGAACCTTAACATTTTGACTACCAAAAGTCAAGAAGGCTCGAAAACACTTCTTTTCGCGTCCGATCATACCAGATACGTCCTTCTCCACTTTCAACAGTTGTTGCGTAAGTCATGTGCATATATATATATTTACATATATATTTTCAAAAACCGCTGCATCGTGCTCTGAATACGATACTGTACATTGAGGAGCCGGCATTTACGAATATAATGGGACGAGAGAATACACGCGGTGGGATAAAATATATACGTCTATGTATAGAAACGGACCGGAAACGCACTAGCCATTGCTGGACCTATATAGAATGAGCTTTTCCGGCGCGAATTTTCCCAACCGAGACGAGTGCGCGAGCGGCTTTTATCGACTCTCCATCTCTCTCGCTCTCTCCTTTTCTCTCCGTTCGCATACTATGTATACGGTTGCAGCGAGTATACCTAGTCGCAATTAACGATCCCCCGATAAAATAGGATTTATATCCACCAAGGGGGTGTAGTGGTGCTTGGTTCGCGGACCGCGAGTGAGAAAGACCGAATCTATATGTACATATACACAAATATATATACATGTATATATATATATATATATATAACCGATTACACGCATAAAAATATTCAACAGCCCCTTTATTTTCTGTATATAGAGCCCTTGGTATACAGCATACATCCTATTTTGCTGGCTTCGTACGTTCAAAACCTCCCGCGCATAGGGTGCAATTACGTCACATCCTCATGACCATTTAATCCCATAAATTAACTGTCGTTGAAGTTTCACTCGAAAATTATAACGACACATTATTACACTTTGTCAAACTGGTACAGAGCGCATCGTCGAGTGAAGAGTATCATGAATGGGCAAATTTTCGAGAGCAATAAAGAGCTCGGGAGTACTGGCGAGTTTCAGGCCCAATCTCGACGTTGACTTCCGCTTCCGGTTAGCACGTTTCACCACCGAGGCAGCACTAGCCACCTGAGTTGCAGTAACCCCCCCCCCCCCCCCCCCCCCATTATTTGACCGCCCGCACGTACGAATGTGAATGAGAATCCGGACTTGTGAAAATGATCGTGAACGGTATGCCGATTCTCGTAATAACGGTGCTAGTGATGGTAGATCCGTCATTTTCGAACAGGAACTTCGTGGTGCGGATCTATCATCTTAGTCCGTATTTAGTTCGAAATCGACCCGTGGCTAGAAGCACCTTTGCCAAAGAGGATTAAAATGTAATGGTGCCATCAATGTTGCCTAATCTCTCTGCTGGCAATGGGAAACTTTCGAGCAACGTGGTCAGCTACGAGGACGCATCGCTCAGTTGATTAATTTGCTAACAGTCGAAGCCTGTTACGAATTGAACGCTGGTGAATAATAAGGCGCGCTGTCGGCTCGATTAAATAATTATAACTTGTCGCTGACTCGCGTCGCATCTTTACTTTCGGAAGTAATAACATAGATTGAGCCCAAGATGTTCGTGATTGATCCGTCACAACTTCACCAAGCTAGCGGAAGTGAAGCGAAGAGTGTCAAGACACCTGCAAAAGCGCAAAGGAACGCCAACGTGATGTTCCTCGAGGAACGATGGCCTTGCGTTTGACGCTTCGTCGCTTCGCATCTACCACAGCCTCTTCTTGCCACGCGAGATGAGCTTTCAACGTTGTCCGGGCGTTTGTTCCACGCTCAAGTGCTCACTAAGATCGCCAAGACGTCCGACCCCGTATGGCTTCCTTCTTGACTAGACGCGTGAATACGTCTAGGGGCTTCTTCCTTCGCCTCATCAATTTTGTACACTTTGAGCTGTCAAAGCTCCAAGCTAGGAAAACCGTAACGGATCACAGAGCAACCTTCTGACGTTAGACATTCAAATAGAAGAAGACTGAGACTTGCTTGGGGAACAAAGACATTCGTAACGGAAGAATGTTTGTTGCTCCAAATCTGCTGAACTTTCAGCTTTCTTGCTCAATCTGCGTGACTTTCTGGAGACTCGCATCCATCTCCAACGTGTGGAAAAACTCGATTCCATTCGTTGACGAGTCGTGAAAGAGGCAGTCAAGTCATCCGTTGACGAGGGTAAAGTGGCAAACCTTTGTGATCTCTTACGTACACAGATATATGTGTTTGTACAAAGCCAAATACGCGAAGTTGATAACATCAACCATGTAAGTATGGCCAGAGGCAAGGGAAATGCAGCGCCATCTCCGCGCCCCTTATCCTTCATTCGTTCCACCTGGAGTGCTTTGCTTGGCTGCTGAAAAGCCTCTCCTAACGAAGCTCCGATGTTACCGCTAACGGATTACGTATTCAAGAAGGGTAGGTGTACATTGGCATCAGCCGGTGGGTTATCGAGACGAGGGTAAGGATTCGCCAGCCGAGAAAAGCCCGGAACACCAATGCCTCGTAATTACGGTGATTCACTCGTTGGCAGTTGACGCAGTCATTGGCATAGGTGATTCAACGAATGGTCGCTGCGAATTGTATTGACCTTCGTGGCTTAACCAGAGTGCTGGTTAATTCCGCTTATCGACAATGTCCTGGCGGGCCGAGCACTGTGCCTTTCGTCCCGCTCGGACAAAGCGGATAAGGTTACGGAGAACTACTGTCAGGAACGTTGCCAATACCTAGCGGAGAACCGCCTGCATCCCAAGCCGGAAGGAGCCTGATAGTAATGATGTTTGGTTAACTCCCACGAGCGTGTACGTATACATGGATATACGTACAGATAGATCCGTTTGTATATTACGCTGCAGGGCGTAGAACGTACTTGGCATGCGGAAAACCGTATAACCAATTGCAGCTGCAGCTTTCCAAAGATAACATCATCGGAGAGACTCAATGGGGGACTTTGGTCCGTACACAAAGGCACACGTGGAGGACGACAAGGATGCAGACAGTTCAGTCAGCTTGCCCTCTCTCTCTCTCTCTCTCTCTCTGTCATTGAGTGTGCACAAGATAACCTTCCATTATTACACGAACATCGTTGTTCCTCCTAGCGGTCTTATTCATTTTCTCCTAGTCCGATCTCTATTACTCCACTCGAGCTTGTCTTCGCGCGCTCTCACTCTCTCGTTCTCCTAGTCCCTCTGTTCAACTAGAAAAGCAGTTCTCGCCCACGCGTATCCAAAACGAGGATAAACTTCCCATGCATAAATTGAAAACCGTGGATGCATCAAGGCTCTCGACACATCGACGTAGCCGCCAGAGCCTTCGTCGCTGCTTGAGCACTGGATCCTTATGAGTTAAGCTACGTAGATTAAATTTTCCGCCTAGGGAACGAGGCAAGGACGATTTTGTGTATGCGCATAGACCCTGAGGAAACCTACACGTATTCCCGGTTACGATTCTCGAGACAGCTTCAAGTACCCCTACGTGTACGTGTCTACATACATCTTGATCTGTATATAAATGTATGTATGTATATGTGTCTATAGGTTTTTCCCCGAGATGAGGTGCTCTTTCCATCTTGTTCCAAGTTCTCTCAATGAAGTACATCTCTATAAGCAGGAAACGGGGAGCACGAGGAAGAGAGGAAGCTAACAGAGGGATCGAAAGATCTTACTGGTTCGCTCAATCTTGAAAATAGAGCCTTCTTATTCTCTATCTTATTTCCTTCCTTGTGTTCAAGGATGAAAGACTATGCTAGACGAGCATGCAGACTCGAAGAGATCGCAGGATTCACTTTTCACTCGTGCCTGTATAGCAAAGAGGGATGCCCTCTTCTTTAGACCCAACTCCAACTTTTCTCTCTCTCTCCCTCTCACTCGTTTTGTGCAACACGAAATTTCTCTTAGTCCCCGAGCAAAGCTCGCACGCGAAATCCGCGTGTGCTCGACCTTATCTCCAACGTCTTTTACCTCGTACAAGCATTTTCAATGTAATACCCGGAGGTTGCTGCAGCACCTTCAGCAATTCCTACAGCAGAATGGCTACGGTGTGCTACCTCGAGGAACCACGTACACAAACGCAAGCATCACGTACAGCCAAGACTCTTTGAGAGTTCAATCTTTTTCTTTCTCGTTTTGTTCCTTCGACACTGATCATCTGCTTTGTTAGTCGAGAAAGCCACGTCGCTTAGTCTCACTGCATCTGTACTCTAAATGGCTGAACACAATGAGTCAAATTTTCTTAAATGATCTTTCATAATCCTCACTATATTTGTCATTGAGAGCATTTTTGAGAAATCGTAGACCATCCTAACCCTCGAAAATAAAGTGTCAACAAATAACTCTGTGAAACAGTCAGCGATAATAATGTAACGATGACTTACGAAGACAATTTGACGTGCTTGTGCCTCAAGCCAATGATTGAGTTCATCAGGTATATTGATGTGCCGAATGGGTAATTCTACTACGCGTGATTTATCGTCAGATATAAGAATCTCTATACATCAAACGCCTTTGGAGCGTTCGGATGTTTTTTTTTCTCGAAAACTTTGAACTATCGAACAAATTATGTCACGGTGAAATGAAGTTTTTCTCACTCCCTGTCGATTTCTTGGTGTATGGGAAGTCCTCTCCACGACACTTTTCTTTTTGTAGAAAATCCATTTCGAACTCGAGTGCCAAGAGAGCGCGGCTCGTCGGCGTGCGAACGACGTTGAGGATGGAAATGGCCATGAGAAAAATCTTGTAGAAAAGTAGTGATATATACATACATATATATGGAAGTTTTCCGATAATGGAGCTCGAAATCTTTGGCGGAACCAGCTTCGTCCCTTCGGTCCCTGAGAAAAAAAAAACTTAGCGCAGTCTTCGTGGGGGATAAGGACGAAGAAGCTTAACGTAGTGTGACCGGAGCCCAAGGTGTATTAGGAATTAATTTCCATTGAACCGGAAGTTTCTCTGTCCGGGGGAATGGGGTGATTCGAAATAAAACACAAAGATTTGATATATCGTAAGAAAAGAAGATCAAAGTTATTACCTATTTTCATTTTTTTTTTACCATAGTACCCCGTTTGCCAAGATCCGAGAGAAATAAATATCATTCCATGAGATGACCGTGACTTACACGACAGTGATTGACCACCCGATGAATCTTATGTGCACATGGGTTTCGGGATAAAATATAAAACAAAGGTGAATATAAAATATTACGAAGAATTAATTATAAGAGAACGATAAAGAACTGATTGCGGCTATTGGTTTCACCAAAAAAAAAACTCGTTTCCGCAAGGATGTCGTTTTGCCCGACGGTCCATCCAGTAATATATTAATATATTTGCCAGAGTAAAGAAAAAGTTACCTCATAATTTCTTCTTTTTTTCATCATCATAAAAATACATGTTATCACAGTAAAAATAAAAGTATTTTTCTTATCATAGTAGAAAAATATGTCGTGGCTTTTCACGACTTTGTGCCTTCGTTCTCTCTTCTATCTTCCGCTCCAAAGTTCCACTGAATCACGGCAACGGAAAAAAAAACCAACCGGAAAAAAAATTCCCGTCGACAATTTTGAAGCGTGAAAGTCGTGCAATAATTATGCCGTACGATCTATCGCAGCGTTTCTGTATAAAAGCATTGTGTACTGTCACCATTGTACCCAGACGTATTCCGAAATAACTTCTCTGAAACACCTGTGATTCTCACACCTTTATTCTACCCACGCATGTCATGCGATCTTTTAGAATTTCAAATATTACCGAGAGAACAAAAAACACCCCAACTCCGTTCCCCCAACTTAATCATTTCATGTATATGATACGTACTCGAGTGGCGAAAAGGAGAAAGGGTGGGAGCTTTTGCCCGCGATGGTTTTTTTCCCCCCCGGCAAGTTTTAGTTATTCCGCTCGGCGCGAGAGCGTAGCCTTAAAAGCTTCGTGTGAGCGCACGTATGAGTGTGATTAATCATCATTAGGGTTTCGTTCCTTCATTACCATACAGACGACTCGCTATTTCATATATCCCTGGATAATGTGCTTTACCTCGTCCGGATGTAACTAATCTGAGCAGACTACTATACACTTCGCTTTTCTGTATATATATATCTGTGTGTGTCTGTGTCTGTGTGATTATGGGTCGTACGTGTTCACGTAAGAGTGAGTACTGAGAGCTCAACGTCCACCGGGGACAAATGAAAGCTTAATAGGCCGATAAAACGCTCGTAACAAGACCAACACCGTTAGCACGTTGAATGAAAAAGAAACAAATATACTACCTGTCCGAGTCCTTGCCCAGCCTTCTTCTTCGTGGTTCCCTCGATTATAATATATATGTGTATATATATATATATTAGCTTTTGCCCTCAACAATGCTTGTTTATACGACCTCAGATGGCCAACTACGCGAAACCATGCTAGCGCTCGTAGTCGTTTTCTACGGGGCAACACATACGCCTGTTACGTACACGTATTTAGCCGCAACGAGAATTTTCGCTTCATACACCGTTGGGACTCGACGGGTATTTACACGTAGAGAAAACCGGCATGCCGAGCGTGACGAGGAGCAAATATCTTCGTCCCGTAACTGCGTGTAATCACGCATTTCTCTTTATTGCTAATTAACTTCAAAAGAGTAATTAACTACAATATTTTAACGTTACACAGGACACTGAGAAAAAAACCGAGGTACAATATTTTCCGTTTACGAGGGACCCAATGGAGGAATGGTATTTGTAGATTGTTTATGAGGGGGGTTATCTTGTTGTTTTTTGACATTTGTGTCAATTAGAGCCAATCCGAATTGTGATATGGTCCTCGGGAATTTTTATTCTGTTTGGACTTGTTTGGATCGTCGCACGTTGGGCTTTGGTTTGAGGATGAGGGAGTGAGAGTTCGTGGTGGTTTGGAAAAGGAGAATTTTGGAAAATTTGAAGGCAAAAAAAATCAGGCTTTTAGCTTTATACACTGCAACCTCTCTAATCGGCACAGTGGCGGGATCGGCTCCACATCACAGTCGCAAACATAGAGGTTGCGCATCATCCTCTCAAGCCGACTCTGCACAGCTGACGTAGCGGATAGCAGTACCCCTCCAATCCCACTCTTATTGTCTAGCATGCTTCGAGCCTGACGCTAGGGCGTGGCGTTTCTCCCACCATGCGCTACACCGATCTATACTCGGCACCTAGTGGGGGGGAGGTGATTTCATTCATAGAGGTGCCGTTCGGAGAGGTTGCAGTGTAATTTGATTAGGCTTTCGATATTTTTTATTCTCCCATTTTTTTAGTTTAAATATAGTATGATTTTTTTATTCCCTGAGTTCCAATGTATACCCTTGCGGGTTTTCACGTATTACCCTTCACAATTGAACCCTTTCCTATCACTTTTCTGCACTCCGCTAATCTAACCTAACTTCCGTTGCGTCTACAACCGTCTTAAGTTACATTATACCGTATTTGCCTCCGAGTATTGGCCATGCACAATGCCGCTTAAGGAGGGTTGGAGCAGTCCAGCTAAGTCGAGTGACGGCTTAGGAGCTTTTAATTCAATAACGTTTTATTAAAATACATACGAGGTATATATTTATTCTGTAGACGCTGAGTATTCATAAAATATGTAATTGATGGGCAAAATTATGCATTTTTATACTTTTATTACGTGAAAAAGAAAAACTGTTGTGGTACCAACAACTTGAAAAAGTATAACATTATTGATGATTATTATGAAAGAGTCGTAATCTTTTATTAGATTAGAAAGATTGAAAAGATTTTAAAAGGTAAAAGATTTTAAATATTAAAAATATTCGTAATATTTTATCTAGCCTTGATGGTTCAATATTGAATATACATGGTTTTCTATGGGCAAGATGGGTCTTTTTTTCTAAATGTTTGCAAAGGTTTGGTTTACGTTAATCCGTTGTTAGTAATGGTTTATCTTTTTGCTAAATAGCCAAAAAAATTAAGTCACCCGTAACGTGAACGTCTTGCCCATCTAACCGCACGTAAGATTACATAAATTAAACTATTTTTTAGCTCTGGTGTTTTGTGGTGAAAAAAATTCAAAAAATTAGTAAGCACTCAATATAGTCTGGACAATAACATACATATATTTTTTGTTTCACATCTTGGATTATGGGCAACGCTCCAATCTCCTTAACTCAAAGGATCGCCGGAGCCGAACCCCAACCGCCCATCCACAAGTTTCGGTTATAATAATAAATTTAGTATCAATTTTTAGTTTAAAAAACATAACGTACAAACCAATTTTTTTTTGTTTTTCGTTTCATTTTTTCAGTATGAATATTCACAAGCCACATTACATTGAAACTGCGTTTGCGAAAAGTTTTTGTCAAGTGTTTTTCTTCCTATTTTTTTCACAGATAAAATGATTTCGAGAGATCACGCTTCGAATTTTTTTTTTCACCTTTCAAACTGCGCCGCGGATTATGAACTAGCGAGGGGCTTATTGTTTATCTGTTTTTGTGTTCACAGGTATGCCGCAAGGCGTTCAACAATGCCTCAGCCCTCACGAAGCACAAGTTGACGCACAGCAACGAGAGAAAATACGTGTGCACGATGTGCGGCAAAGCGTTCAAGCGACAGGATCACCTGTAAGTTCAAATTCAACCTCTGCGCCGCGTAATTTTAAGATGTCTCGCGCATACGTAATTACGAAATTTCATACGTTGTATACGCTTAAGCGCGTCTATACGTCATCGTAGAGCCGAAAATCCCGTCTTCGAGAGACGAGCCGGAATTAAATGTCGAATTGGAAACTAAAATGTATATGTGTGTGTGTGTGTGTGTAAAGGTGTGCGCATATGATGGGAGAAATGGCTGTGTGTATGGGGAGTGAAAGGAGGAAATGAAAAAAGCTCATAGCGCAGGACACTATAGTGGATTATGGAGGCTGTTCGTGAGATGTGGGGACAGGGGAAGGGAGGTAGAAATAGAGAAAACAGCAGGTGGCGAGGGCAGAGAGAGGAGGGAGAGGTAGGTGTGGAAGAGGAGGGGGGGGGTGCAGGCACACATAGAAGCTTGCGGGAAGATTCAATTCAATTCTTTTACGCGATTCCTGGGCAAAGCTGAAGGAGAATCGCACAGTGCAATCGAGAGCGAGGGAGGAAACGAGAGAGAGAGCTTAGGAAAAGGAAGTAGTACGGAGAGAAGAGGAAATCGATATGGCTGAGTGTGCTAGCTATATATATATATACATGAAAGTAATACCGAATCCTCGAGACGAGATAGATAAAGACGACACGATGAAGAAAAAACAAGAAAAGCATCGGAAGACATCCACGCTTTCTATGGTTGGCTCACCCTTGTCGATCAGACGAACTGCGGACATTGGGTCACGTTGTATTTTTCCTCAGACGGATTTCTCTAAATCCCGTTTCCGCTCCAGCCTTCGCTCCGCCCTCTCTCTCCCTCCCTCCCTCCCTCTCTCTCTCTCTCTCTCGCTCTCTCCCTCTCTTTCATGTATTTATCCCTCTCGATTCTCATCTCGCATATCCTGTAAACTGTCACAAAACGAACATTCCAATTTGGCCAATGCACGAACCTTCGCTTCCAATGTCGTGGGCCATCCCAATGACATTGGGATTGCCTCGGACAATCACCGCGCCAAAGAATAATGATACGGAAAAAAAGATGAATGATAAATGACGTAGACATTTTGCATTCGTAACATTTTGTACTGACTCACGTTTCCTTGGTTCTGTTTTCTATTTTTATTTCCAGAAATGTGCTTTCGAAAGGTCGTTCTCGGAAGGTCGTACAGGGGGTGAAAAGAAGGGTACCAATGCCTATCCGAATTATAAATCACCCTTTGAACTGTCCCACGAACTAATGGAAAGCCCAGAATAATAGAACAGAAAAGTCGATATCGCTATCCAACATATAACTTGCTCTGTTATATATATATATATAAATTGCAGATGGCCACCCGCCTCGATACCTTCATTGTTCGTGCATCTCGACAAGATCGCGAAAAAGCACGGATGCTGTTGCCCGTGCTCCCGTGAGAGAGCGAGACTTCATTCCCTTTGACTTCCAAGGCCTCTTCGTCTTCGCCATTTCTTTCATTCTATCGTGGCTCGCCATTGTGCGATATCCTTCGTGTCTTATTAGCAAAAGGTTATGTTCGTTCTCTTTTCTTCTTCTTTCACTTGGCGAACTCTCGTCTCTCCTAAAACATACGTACACGTTCAATAAGATTAGAAGACAAAGTAAAGATACCGTATTGTCCGCGTTCTTCAATTTGTCTTGAAACGTCTGTGAGGCGCTGAAGAGAAAAGCGCGGCGAGGTTTCTGAAAGTGGGAGAAGAAAAAAATAATAAAATGCCCCGGTGGTACTTCGCAGTAAGCAGCGTTGTGCATAGCCGATACTCGAAGTGGTGACCGCTTATTCGTGCACCGGCTGATGCCAAAACCAGTGAGAGGAGCCCAATACTTCTGATACCTTCGTAAAACTTGGGATACTTCAGTAAAATGTCGGTTCCCCCGAGAATCAGAAGGGCCGCCTATAACGCTATGCGTTTTTCCCAGTTTCCCCATGCCCTTGGCAAATGCCTTATTGTGTAGCTTAAGAGGGCTATGAACGCAACGGAAGTTAGGTTTGATTAGGTAAATGCGGATAGGGAGTGATAGAAAAGGGTTCAATTCGAGAGGATAATATGTAAAAACTAGCGAAAGTATACGTTGATACTCAGGAAATAAGTACAAATGCATAATACAGTCGAAACCGGTCATAACCATATTGAAGGGACCATGCAGTACCGACGTTATAGCCCATTCGTCATTGTAAGCAATGCCGTTATAAGCGGTTTCGAGTACGTATCAGTGCATATAAAAAAAGATCGACGGTCGCAGTTTTGGTCCAGACAAATACTTGGATGAGTGACGTAGTCTAGTACCGAACGGAAAGCAATTTGACTGAATTTCCGATCCTGATGCAACTCAGTGAAAATATAGCCACCTGTATCGACACGAGTTTTCCACAGTTTCCCTGTACCCTGTACGAATACGATACGTTAGGGCCATCATCCACCAAAAGCGAAGATGAGCGAAGCTAGAAAAAAGCACACAATCAACCGCTGAATTCATGTCCAACGAAGCTGAGCGGGGTTATTGTATAGGCTGTTTTTTTCCTCGCTTCGCTCATCTCCGCTTTGGTGGACGATGGCCCTTAGTGCATCGAACAAATGCAACACTGAAAATAATGAAGTATAATGAAAGACGAATCGATCCGGATGAGCCTGAGTCATTGGTACTTGAAATTTATTCGATCCAATCGTATTTTCTCGAAATAAACGATAATACAGAGTGCAACGAAACAAATTAGCTCCCCTCTCTCTCTCTGTCCTCAGCTCGCGAAAAGTTTCGTCTTGTTCACCAAGTCTTTACAATAGGGAAACTCGCTATTGGAGTATCGATATAATTAGCAAAACCGGTCCCCGGAGTAACTTGCGCATTGGAAAAACTTTTTTGTCGTCCCCTCTCTTCTTCGGAGCTCTAACTGCCTGCCTCCTCTTTATTATCCATTTACTCTGTTAGTCCCTGCGTCGACCATTACCCAACGGTTAGAAGTTTTTCTCTTGTCCCCTACCGGTATACCCTTGCAATTGTTATCGTAATTCACCCAAATCCTGAATTCAGGATGCAAACATACATATATAAAAATGGAAGGCAATTATTTATATCGAAAGCAAGCAGCTAAAGCTACCTGTGTAAAGCAAATATATATGTAGATACGTATATATTGGTAGAGCACGATCTATGGGTGCTTATACCGGGGTTGATACATATATATGTATAGAACTGTTAGCTTGTGTTAAAAAGTTCGGCAAATTAGCTTTTACAAATTAAACCCATTTCCACTCGCTAGTACAGGGGCAGGGGGATCAAAAGGACGACGCTTCGAGCTTTTTACGAACTTTATGGGGAACTGAGAGGCGGCGGAAAGGGGGGGGGGATAAAGCATCGCCAGTCGCCCCCGAGAATTTAAGAGGATATTTCCTACCCCAGGAACATTTCGTATCGGTTGGCTATAAAATTCTTGGAGAGATCTGCGCTCGGCTTCGTCCGGAGTATCCTCTCGCTATAATCCTCTCCTCCTGTCTCTCTCTATTTTTCGCCTAAAGCCCTTACCTTATTATTATACAGGGCGGATCTTTTTACAGAAGGCAACAGTTCGATATTCGATGTCGCATTCACTCCAGCTTAAATAACCGAGAAGACACGTTGATGTAGAAAAAGAACACCTTTTCGTAACAAAATGTTCATTTGCTAACTGTTTTTTTTTTTCATTATTAAAATGTTATCACTTGTTCATTTTTATGATAACGTGGCGATGAGACTGAGTGAAAATTTGAGCGAAAATGGGGAAAATGAACTAACGGATGAAAAGTGGAAAATTTCGACTGTGTGAAGAAAGCAAAATATTGTGTACTTGACTGGCTTGCTTAAAAAGAGGCCAACGGACTACCGAAGTCAAAACTATTCTACTTATTTTTCGGACACCCTGTACACATGTGTGACCATTTATATATATGACGAAGATCCTTCCTCACCACGTTTTCCAGTTTCTGAATCCGGACAGGAAGAGAGAGATAGAGAGGGAGACAGAAAAAGCGAAAGAGAGAGAGAGAGAGCTGGATAGCAGCGAGAGAGTTGTTGAAATTTAGTGAATACGATATCCCTCCGAGTAGGACACCGAGGGTTGGCTCCTTGAAGCGCCAAGCCTGGAAACCCCTCTTGGCTGTGCGGAATCCTAGTAAAATCCATGGCCCACCAACGAAGACTCCAGGGCTGTCCGGGCAAGAATGGAGGGATATATATTCCAAGCCAATTCTCGACTCCCAAGGTCTAACTTATGAAGCCAATTATGAGACGAGAGGTCAGACTCGGAGTGAAGAGACCCTCCGGATCGGATGGTACGAAAGAGGAAATCTTCTCGTCTCGGCTAGAAATTCACAATTGGTCGTTGGGCCATCTATATATCCGCTGGATTTCACTTCACTTTTGTCGTCTTCGATTACATCTACAATTCTTTGCTTTATCCAACTAGAAATGTTTTCGAGCCACCCATTGAGAAAGGGAACGTGGGGACTTTGATTTGAGGTTATTGTTCGGCTACTTGTGAGACTCGTAGCTTCCACGTCGTTTTCCGCATTACAGCCGCGGCGCAAAAAGAGGATTGCATCCAGACCACAAAATGTCTGTCAAAACTCACGTCTGGGCTACTTTTCTACAAACTCCTTCGTGGGCTAGAGCAACCAACGTTCATGCATAATCAGTGTTGCTTTAGCCCACTTGCTCTAACTCTAGATCAATCAACCATTTGATGTCACAGCGCCCAGCTTTCTGAATAGTCGTTACAACGACCCATCTGATTTAGCTTTACTGGCGGCATTGGTCAGCCACTTTTTACCTAAAGGTCAGGGGTTATTGGTTCTACGGAACGGTTAAAAAGACAACTAGTTTAACTTTGTTTCCTACGAGAATGATTCCTCGCAGAGATCTGATCATGCAGGATAAATTAGAAAGTCAAAGAAAGGAATAGTTCCACCTGTAGGTTGTAACGTTGTAGCGATTCACTTCAGTTGGTCAAGCCGAGTATCTGATAAGGTTATCAATGCGTGAGATTGTACTAAACAGATCGAAGAATAGCCGCAGTTCGTTCGTATCCGATCCACTGAAAAGTTATTCATCCAGCTCACTTTTTTCGCCTCGATGCTGTGCCACCATCCTGAAGACCTTTCATCACTAAATTCTCAAGAGTCTAAAATTAACGAAGAGCCGACATCCTGTCCTATGTCAGATCGAAAGCGCCACTTAATCCACAAGACCTTCAGGCTATATCAGAAATAATGTGCTATTACCCATGTTCCTCGTACATTGAGAAAATGGCCGAAGAGACAGCAGCAGCAGCCGTTATCGACGAACCGTCGTTCGGTCGTCCTATAATACTAGTTCCTGGATTAATGCAATTACGTACGAAGTTAAGGTGACTCATTGAACGAGTTACGGTCTTAAGACGTTCTATCTATTTATCATTGTTCTATCCTATTCTCTTTCTATCTCCCTCTTGCACCTATAATCTTCCTGCCTTCGCTCCACCTTGAATTCCTCGCTTCTGATCTTTCAACCCTCGATGGTTATGTATAGGCACAGACAGGCCGTGAAATTGGCCTGACTACTTGTTGCATGAAAGCAGAGAAAATGGAGACCGAAAGGCCTCTTCTGCCCTCCCTCCCTCTCTCTCTCTCTCTCTCTCTCTCTCTCTCTCTCTCTCTCTCTCTCCTCTCCTCTCCTCTCCTCTCTTTTTCTCTCTCCTTCTCTCGTTGGAGCACAAAACGCGCAGTTTTTTGTCATTCAATGGGACTTCACAGGCATTTATGTGCGTGTATAACGAGAGAGTGGGGAAATCTAGAATTCGCCAAGCACACAGGTGCCGAGACGAGAGTCCTCTTTCACGTTTACCCGCTTGCTCGGTATTTTCTTCTTTTTTTCTTGTATTTCTGTTTTTTTTCCATTCTACCATGTCAACGCGGCGTTCCATGGCACACGCGGCCACTCGAGTTTTAACGAGTCTCTGACGGGTATACACGCAAATAAAACTCGTTAAAAGTGCGATCCCTCGGGCTTATCCCGCGAAATCCATGAAACACCACGAAAAGCTGAGGAGCGCAAACCAACGAAAGAAGGATGGAAAAAAGAGTCTCCGCGATTAATCGTACACGTAATCTCGATAACCCGAAAAGTACGACGTTTTTTCCTCCTTCCGCTTTTACTTTTTGAAGGAGGCGTTTTAATGTTAATGCTATGTGGCGCTGGAAAAATGTGGCGTTTCTGTGTAGGCTCCATATTAATAAGTACGAAATGTTAAAGAGAGTTCTGCACTTTCGCCGATCAATGCTAGAGATTACTGATTTTTATACTTTATCTAAATTTTATATAAAAAAAAACTGTGCGGAATTGCTTAGATTTTAATACTCTTTTTCTCTCGAAATGCGAGCACCCAAACTTATGGGAGCTTCGAAATAGAATTGCATAAGCGGTAACATTTTAAAAGTCTCATTCGTGCCCTTTTGTTATGCCGACAGGAATGGCCATATGGTAACTCACAGAAACAAAAAGCCGTTCGAGTGCAAAGCCGAGGGTTGCGGCAAGTCCTACTGCGATGCGCGAAGTTTGCGACGTCATACGGAAAATCATCATGCCGGTAGCAAAGTTAACGAGAGCGTTAGTCCAAGCAGTCCTATAACGGGTCCCCATACGCCAAACACACCGAGCAGCAATCCCAGCACCCCGAGCACACCGGGAGCACCGGCCACGCAAAACGGTCATGGACACACAGCCCTCAAGCAACTTTTGTCCACCGAAACGACGCAATCACAACAGCACAAGGTAATTGATTACTCCCTTCGACGACCAGCCACCGATTTTTTACTCGTCATTCGCCTTAAAAAAATTTCAAACACTTTTCCCAATCATTCTGCCGGCATGTTAAGAATTATTATGAATAGTTGATAATAATTTGAACCGGTAAAAAAATCGTATACTCCAATTAACGGGTCACCATAAGCTTGGAGCCCCAAACACAAGCCGATTTTCAATATTTTTTTCTGCTGGGAATATTGCGATAACGAGGTCGGGATTTTACACAACGTAATACATTGTCTTGCCTAGTTTGAGTTTTTTTTTGTATTAAAAAATATTGATAGGCAATGAAATTATTGTGCAAGCAAAGTGCCGCTTTTGCTGCATGACCAATCGGTGTAGGTGATTCTGACAAAAAGGCAAAATGCAAAAAAAAAACGTTGACATTGATAATTAATCATTTTTTCATATTTTTTAACCAATGTATGCTTCAAAATGAAAAAAAAAAATTATATATCGACATTTGTCGATATCTCAATTAGTTCAGGAGTTATCAGCATTTAAACGGTTCCAAAACTTCCGAAATCGATATTTTTGGAAAATTATAACTCCTAAAAGAAAAGAGATAAAAATTTAAAAATTGGTGTGGATATTCCTAACATGGGGGACAATTTTACAAAAAAAAATCAGGAAAATAAAAAACGGTCGGGTTCACGGGCTAGGTGAAATGACGTGGAATGCCTCATGTATATTACGTGAAATACAAGTCGTCCTTTGAGCACCAAGAAATTGCCGGGTATTTTCTGCAAGATGTATATATTTATATGCATACCCGTGTGTATGAGCGTATATATGTACGCCCACGCACACACATATTCCGACTTCGTGTGAGTTCCTTTTGCCCGTCTCGTTCTCTTTTCACTGAGACCAGCATTTGATAATTACCTTGCGAGAAAGAGAAATGAGAGAATGAAGAAATTAAACTGGGTAGAACTGAATTCGGAGCTATGGTGATATTCTCTCTTGCTCTTGTCCTCTTTCTCTCCCTTTCCACCATGGAATATCATAAATCATAACGGGGCATGCACATGCGGCTCTTTCGCGTCTGAGAAGTGTTCATAGCGCTCAACCCTCAGCACTTTCCTTCTATCTCTCTCTCTCTCTCTCTCTCTGTTTCTCTTTCTCTTTCTCTTACCCACACTCATGCACACACAGCTTGATACTTTTGCCTCGAGAGGGCGCTCTGTCTGGCCCTCCTCTCATGCCTCATTCTCATTACCAAAGTTCCTTGGTCATCAAATTTTATTAGCCCTACTTCGACGGAAACCTTCTCTCTCTGCTTTCTCTCTGGCTCAATCCCTGATTTTCCTTCTTTGCTTTTCTCATCGCGCTCCTAATTCGATGTCGTAGATTTGTAGTCCCGGTTAACGACGTTCTCTACGTTTTTTTGTTTATTTTCTAAAGACCCTTATACCTCTTGTTGCTTGCTGGTATCTTTCTCTTTCTCGCCATCTCTCTTTTCCTCTCTCCGTTTTGTATTGAGTTTCTTTCTTCTTTTTTTTTGCATTATTTGACAATAAGGACTGTATGCCAGAGAGCGACTTTGTCCTGGAGCATTAATAAACCTAATCTAATATAATCTCTCTCTCTCTCTCGCTCTCTTTCTCTCTCCCTCCCTCTTCTCCTCGTATTTGATAACCCGCGACGATAGCTTTTGAATGAGAGAGAACTTCGAGTCCACTCTACGTGCATATAATATATGCGTAAGAAAAATGAAATAACAGTGATCACACATTGTACTGGGCATTAAAAAAATTCTACTCGTAAACTTCCATTTTTTCGAAAATAACTTTTCACCGGAATCTAAAAAATATAGCAAAATCCTTGGATCTAGAATTGGTCCTTTTACGCATGAGTGAATAGAAAGATGTCTCGAAAAAAATTACCTCAAAAAGAGAGGCCAGTGTTAGGGAAATTACGCACAACGTGTACGGACGATTCGTTTGATATTTTCCATCTGACGTAAAACGATAGACAGACAAAGGAAGAGAGAAAGAGAGAGAAGGAGAGCGTGTCACAGAGAAATTAGAGGACAAAAGTATGTAGAGAGAGAGCGCGGGTTGTAAAGCATCGGGAAAACGGGAACGTCGAAGAGAGCTTGCTATAATTTCGCGTGCTTCGTCGACGGGAACTAATTTTCATCGTTCCAAAAAAAAAAGTTTTTTACGTGATGAAAGGTCCTCTCGTTTTGCCGAAAGAGAGAGAGAGAGAGAGAGAGAGAGAGAGAGAGAGAGAGAGAGAGAGAGAGAGACGCGAAAAAAAGAAGGAAAAATTTGGGGATAGGAAGGAGTAAGGAAGAGGAAAAGAAAAAAAACCGAATAAAGAGCGAAAGAAAAAAATAGGGAAAGAGTTGGAGTTGGTAGCAGCTTTCACCGCGGTATATTTCTCTACTGGTTCCTTTATCACCCTTCGTATGTGCAATCGCGATTCGAGAGAGGAGGGCAGTGCTTTTTACGTTTCTCGTCACGGCTCGAAGGACACGGAGCGAATCTACTTCGGTATTGCAGTCAAGAGCTTTCGCCAATACTGAATGACTTCTCCCCCCCCCCCCCCCCCTCTTCCGCTTACTCTGTTCATGCTTTAGGTGCAGATGTGCTACCAATCGTACATGCTGCATTAAAAAAGAAATCTTCAAAGATTTCTGATAGGATCGAATTGGAGCATATCCTAGTTGAAGGCTGAATTTTTATTCAACCTTTAGAAATAAATAATGTTGACATAGCTACGAAATATTTTGAATTTTCGTACGCGTGCACATGGTAAAAAGTTCTAATAGCGTCAATACATATCGGGGATGTCCCATAAAAAATGCACATGCCACATAAGTCGCGGTAATTCAATTGTACGAAAAAATGTTACCAGAAAATCATTTAGTGTCGAGTGGCACATTCGATCGAGATATCGAGAAAAAAAAACTGTCCACCGATCCGCGAGACCTCGCGGTAACTATTATTTTTTAATTCAAACCTATAGATGTTGTATTGCGTAAAAATGACTTTGGATAGAAAATCTAATGACAAAAAAATATTCTCTTTTTTCGCGTCTTGGCGTGTGCATTTAAAATAGGACACTTTGTATATATAAAATGTTTGAGGCGGGCAACCACTTTAGGAGACCGAAAATTAGATGATTTTTTGGATTTTTTTATTGTTAAAAAAACCGAACTTTCCGCATCTCTGACAATAATTTATTCATATTTTCATACATCTCTGGTAATTTTTTCGAGTTATTTCATGCATTAATTAAGGTGTAATCCGCTGTGTCCCTTGGCGTGTCCTCATCGTCGTTGTCGATTTGCAGGAATTGTGCAGCTCGCAATTCGCATCTGAAATAGTCCAACAAATGTTTAGACATTCTTGAGATGTTTTTTAAGAACATGAACCTAAAATGTGAAAAAAATCGAGAATTGAATGTTGGAGCGTGTGTGAAAAAAAATGATCGATTTTTAGAATTTTTTTCCCGGCGTTTTGCAATAATAAATATGTTTTGAACAATCTAATCTTTCCAAATTTAGGTTCATGTTTTAATAAATTATATTATGTAAACGTGTTCCAAATTTGAGGGTGATCCATCAATTAGTTTTTGAGTTATGATTCCCGCAAATTGAAAAAATATCGTTTCGAGAAAAACACATTTGAATTTTCACAAACGAAAAACTCAAAGTCAAATGTGTTTAATCAAATGATAAAGTGTTTTACCGATTAATCAGCGATTCCAGCACCATACAGCAGTTCTTCCTCTTCCTCATGCAACTCATTTGAAGCTTGCATTTCCTCTTTACGAGCTTTTCGAGCTTCTTTTGTCTCTAATAAACTTTTTCTATTTTGCTGAGCCACGCGCATCTGATCCATTTGCTCGGCATATCCGTAGCTCTGCCTGCCAACTACGATTTTTAATTCATTAATAACCATGAGTAGGACTGAATTTCCTTCATTGGATAAAATAGCAGCAAGAAATACCGCTACCTCGATTATTTTGTACCCAGAATGGAGATGTTTAGGAGCTAATCGCCAAACCGTCGAGTTTGGGTTTGTTTGGGTTATGAAAACCCAAACAAACCCAAGCAAACTACGTAACTGAGCGCCCGTGGATACTTGAGCGCGCTTGGGAGTCGAGCAGAGAGTCTTTATCATTTATATACATACCGTTAGAAGGAATCCGAATATCGTTTTGAAATTTTCAGGCTGTATTCTTAAGATCTTTTGCTAACGATTTATGAAATAAAAAAAAATTGTTTTTTTAAGCATTTAAAGTGGTTGCCCGCCTTAAATAATCACTTTCCACCTTCATGTATTCTTCATCGAAACTCAAATAAATTCAGTGTTTCTCTATTTTTGTAACTTCCGTTTTTTTCAGTTAACAAAATCCAATAAAATTGAATTTTTTACCGAGTCTGTACCTTTTATCTATAGTTAATGCCCGAGAGTGAGGGGAAAAAAGAAGGATCGGATCGAGTGGAAAATCGTTTCGAGATCGTTTTCACCGCGGGTTACTTTGCTGTCGAGGGTAGAGAAATGGTAGAAAGATAATCGTCGAGCACCGCAGCTATCGATCTCTTTTTTTTTCAAACGGCAATCCCAGAGGATATACGTGTATACACATATACGTATATACAGTCGCCAATACCGGGTGGATGAACACCGGTTCGCGCGCACCTGCAATCCGATCTTTTTTCCAACACCATTCGTGCCGGAAAAGCTCTCGTTATTGTCGACCTTTGGTTGGCGAGCCAGCACAGCCAGCGTTAATACCGAGAGCGAAAACCATTTTGCCACGTCATTAATCCGTGTGAGAAACGTCTAGTGACCGCGACGGTTCAGGAAATTGACCAAACTAGTGACCGCGACAATCGTCTCGTATTTCACACCATAGATCCCTGATTATTGAGAGCGTTGAAACTTCTTCACTTCTAATCATGACGTTGAAGTTTGCATAGTTGGAGTACAATGAAAATCATTTGTTTGTTTTCAGTCCTCTAAAAAAAATTTGGCAGACTCAGGCTATGAATATCACTCGATTTTTAATTAGAATCCTTAGTAAAAATCCGTAATGCAAATGTGTTGAAAAAAAAAATGAGTTTTTTAAATTGGGAAAGTAACAAAATTAAAAAAAAGACTTCTAGTAGAATTCTGACGACGCAAACTTCAACACCCTAAAAAAGTACAATATTATTTTGTTTAACTGAGAGTTGATTTAATTTTTTTCGATTCAATGGTTTTTTCGTTAAAAAAATCGGGAAAATATTATTTTTGTGAGGGTCGCTAATCTGTTTCACCATGTTTTCGTTTCGAAAATTAGAAAAAAATTTGGGCAATACACGTACAACTGTTTTGACCCTGGAATTAATTATTGCTGTTATGGCATTTTTACGATTTGTTACGAGAAGAAAAAACGACGCGAGAAATCATTGATAATCTTTCTTCTGATAAATATAAACATTTGTTAATATTGACGTAAGCAATTATAATTTTTAAACATAAAATTTCAATTGATACAATTATAGTTGCATAGTGATATCATTATAATTTTTTAATTATATTGCGAAGCGTACACGGAGAGAATTATAAAGTAATTTTTGTCGTGAATTTCACGGTAAAAATTACCGTGATATATTTCAATGTGGTGACAAGTGAGAAAAGCATAATAATTCGTATGCGATAAGTTTTTTTTAACTCACGTTACAGAAAATTTCAAATACGTAGCTAAAATTTTACTATACCAGAAGGGTAACGCGCACGATAATTTTTACCGAGAGCACAATACATTTTCCTATAACACTCATTAAATTTTATAATAAATCTTAAAATAACTGTTATAAAGACGATACTTTTTTATAGACATTTTTGAAAGGCATAAAATAATAAAACGCACAGTAAAATTTCGCTGATATTATATATTTTTTAAATTTAAGTTTTGCGTATTTTGTTACACATAAAAAATTACTAGAAAATCTGGTAAAGTTTTCTATCTGAAGAAGAAATTTTATTTTATTTTCGTGAAAATCTGTGTTTTACTCAGTAATAATAAGCGAAGTTTCAGGGTTGTCATCTGGTTACCGTTACTGGACGGTAATTTTTAACATTTAATTCTCTCCGTGTAAGATTATAATTTTGAGTTTATAAATGGAGAAAGCTTCGAGTATTCCTAATTTATTTAAATCGTGACGTAAATGCGTGATGTAAATTTTCTCGTATTTTTCAATTTATTCGCTGTTTTCCGAATGTTCCAATCATCGTATACCCTAATTCTCATATACGACTCACAGTCGAATAAGTATCTTATCCTCTAAGTGTGATAACGACTATTCGCAATTCTCAATCTTCTCTCATTCACGATTTTCAACCCGAAGATTCCGTTAATCGTCCTCTCACGATTCGGCGTAATTCCAAGCCTGGCAAATCCGCGAGAAGAGAAGGTGAGAGGGCGAGAGAGAAAGAGCGATCAACCGTTCCTCGTCGTTCTCGAGGCCCGTTAAAGGCAATTAAATAAATCCTACGTTCCGATCAGATAGGGAGATATCCCATTTGCGCTGGAAATCGTATAAGTAACAACGAGAGCTACCTGAGATAATTTCCTCGAGTCGCCATTACTAACTATGCATATTACATACACATTCGATACTAAAATGAGAGCGTGTTCAATGAAGAAAACTCGTAAATTTAATAGGAAACATTTTGAATAAAAATATGACTAATTATTTCGTAACAGCAACATATTATAGAGTTTTATATAAATTTTACACTGCCCGAAAAACTTTTGGTATTAACGTCAACGAGAAAATTCATGCTACTTGGTAGGAAAAGTCCCTCACGATCTTCCCAAACGATTAAAAAAGATTAAGAGTTCCTTTTTACACAAACTTACGACTTTTCTGCATCTTGTTTTAAGATTTCTCACGACACTGCTTTCCCCTTGAAATCTTGCCTCTCCTCTCTCATTCTCTCTCTCTCTCTCTCTCTCTCTCTCTCTCTCTCTCTCTCTCTCTCTCTCTCTCTCTCTCGCTCCCCCCCCCCCCCCCCTCTCTCTCTTTGCCTGCAACGAAAAAAAAAGTTCTCATTTAATAAGCACATTCGTTAATTAAGCAGCCGAGTGAAGCAAATTAAAAGTTGAAGACGAATTTCTCAACCTCTTCACATGGACCTCGAACTATTACGGTAATGGCTTAATGGGAAGAAAATTGCACAAAAACGTTCAACCCTTTTTATTCCCTTCGTATTTTTTTACTTGAATTCCTGATTCGACAAAGTCTGCTTGCGTTCTCAGCTCAACTGGGGACTCGCTTATTCAGAGCTGTCTGCGAGACCTTTCAACGTAAAAAAAAAGACGAAAGTTTTCCATCCTGCTGAGCTCTTCCGCTGTATTTCCAGAAAACTTTGGAGATGAGGAATTTATCATAATTTTACGCAGAATCGAATGCGCGTCATATATATATATATATATATATATAGATTTGAAGTTTGGCACATAAATTATAAGCCTCGTAACAGGACTTCCGAATACCGCAATTAATCCGGTTTAATGAGAGAGCAAAATGAGAGCGAGGAGGATCGAGTGCGAAAAGGGTATGAAGAAAAAACGCGGAAAAAATATGAGGCAGAGAAAGAGAAAGAGAGGAGACGGGGATGAATCGATTCAATATGGCGTTAACACCGCAATTTTCTGTTTTTTTTTTCCCTCGTGAAACGGACTTAAAGGTCTTTTACGAATTTCTCAGTCATATAGCGCCTGCGGAAAAGCGTATTATCAACTTCGTTCCTCAGATCGCTCAGACGTTACAGATTTTCTCTCGATCTATTGATTACAAGCTCTTGATAAATTTACCGTTGCCAGGCAACCGCATAAAATCGTCTGCCAGTCTCCAATTTACCTCTCAATTTACAATATTACATGCGTACGAATCAATGACACGTGTGTATCGAGTATTGTATCCATAGCGTGTTCAGTATCATCGTGCAAGTTGTGGAAGCCTTCCGTTTACCATCATCCTCACCCAGACGCATGCATGAATGAGTGGTCTGAAAGGTCTTCAGTGTAGGAGACATCGCGTTTCGTACAAACGAACGAAATAATATATTCCGCAAATACACTTGATGATTAGAAGCACGGAAACATCAAAAGAGGGAATTGATGAGGAAGAGACGAGTTTGTCCTGAACGGGTAAACGGTTACTCACCCAAGTATTGGCTCAGGCCAACGCAGCTGAACGTGACAGGCGGCAAATATACAGGTTGATATATACGTCACGGAAAAGTAACGTCCAAAAGGAAAATCTAGATGCCAGGTATCATTACCCATCAGTATCATCTCCATGTATGTCCCACGATCTTTTTTCGTTTTCGAGAAAAAAAAAAAACATTCAACATTTCGTTCGAGTTTTCCTGTATCATAGGTTTTTATTTTTGTTTTTTCTTTTGCGTATGTACTTTCCTCTCAGAAGTTTTTCAAAACAATTGGAAGTTATTTAGACAAGTATTTTTTTTTGTATCATCTGAATTTTACCTATGCAGAAATTTCTTAGGGATACCTAAGTTCCGATCAGATCCCGATCGGGATATAATACGGTTTGCCTAGAATGGGTATCCTTATCGGAATCCAGATGGCACCCACTACGTAGCACAAGGCGGAGACGTGGTGGCAAGAATTTGAAATACCTATTAAATACCTTTTTCTTAGAAAATTAAATACATATTTACTTAGTTCGTTCTCCATTTAATTTAAATATAATTATTTAGAATAAATAACCTATATTTCTTTTCTCCAGGAACTATAAGTCTTTCAAGGTTTATATATTATTTACTTGAAAAATGTTATTAAATGTAAAGAATTTTGTTCGAAATTCTGTTATTAAAATATATAAGTTTTGACAGTCTCACTGTAGCACCAATTTTTACCTTACCTTTTTCAGATCCTTGAATAAATGATTTCAGACAATTTCCAGCGTCTCCAGCTGATACGAATCGGTATCTCCAGGTGATTTTTACAGTCATCGCTGGGATCTGAATCGATATCGAACTAGATCTTATTCTAAAAGTTCCAGATTCTAGCCTGGATCGTATGCAACGTTTCTATTTGGATTCAGACTAGAGTCCTTAATAGCTCCGGATTAAGATCCTGGCTGGAATCTGATTAGCGACAGTTACATTTCGCTCCCGGATCCGATCCGATGTCCGACTAAATCCCGATTGAGAAACCAGGATCTTAGTCCGAATCGGACTGTATCCATGAGAATATTTCTGCACGGGTATTGACTAATCTTCTCAAACGTATTTTTTTAAACCTTTCATCAAAATTTAAGATATTTACGCTAGTGTTGAGTTCGTCATTTATTTATTGCTCAACAGTGCATTTCATAACGATTACACGAGTAAAAAAAATCGCGAGGAAAGTACATACGCGAAAGAGAAACATTTAAAAAATCCTTTTTTCTCAAAAATTAAAAGAGATCCTAGAACATACATAGGCGGTGATTCGGGTAGGTATCAAGATTTTCCTTTTAAATTTTTATACGTCAAAGATTCCTAAAACGAAACGTAGCTTCGCTTCTTCTACGCCTCCTTTTCCATCCTTCTCCCATCCATAATCGATTCTTCCTTTCGTTCTTTGTCCTTTCCGATCCAATGTTTCTTCGATAAAGAGGTCCTCCCGAGGATTTCCTTCCGCGAACGAAGTACAGCTAAGCTGTTTGAGCTCCCGAACGTACAACGGTTGTCCGGAATAAATACAGGGTGTCCCGACAGTATGTATCGTAACTCCAACAACGTATCGATAAAGCAACGAACGAATTTTCGAAACGAAAAGCCCTACGAAAATATGATCAATTTTTTTTTTCTACAAAATAGCGAACAAGTGCATTTCAAGTTTTGTGCCAATTTGGCACTTTTTTTTGCACTTGCTCATTTTTCTGGTAGCCAATCTATTGATCAGTATCTATTTTGTATTCAACTTCGGACTAGAATGTAAGTGGGCTCTTTCGTTTTTTACAGTTTTCTTCTCCAAAAAGAAATCATAAGTTGGAGATATACAAAAGTTTTGGTACCCTTGCTTATCGAGATCCCACGGGATCTTGCAGTTTTGAAATTTAATTTCGAGAAACCCTGTATACCATTCTACCTTTCTCCGTCTGAATACAGATATATATATATATATATATATATATATATATATATATGTGTGTGTGTGTGTGTGTGTGTGTGTGTGTGTGTATTGAAACCGAGCTACCTGAATCCTAAGGGACTTGGGCTATTTCTCTTTCTACGTCTCAATGTACACGAGCTACCGTGCGTCTGCTACTGCTCTACGTAATACACGTAATACGCGAATCCTGGCTATAAGGATTTTTGCCCCTCGTTCTTTATGTCATACCTATCTTAGCAGTACATACGTCTTATTCTACAGAGTAAAAACTTCACGATGTTATGAAATATTGGACATTGCTATACGAGTTTTAACATCCTGTAGGGGATAGGGAGGGGCATTTTTGAACAGTCGGGTAAGTTGGGCAATCGAAAGATCTGGAAAACTAAGCACCGCACGCGGGTGCATCAAATGGCGGAAAGAGAAGTACGGGGAAGGGGAACACATCACACCATCGCACGAGACGGTAACACGGGACGTTTTATTATTTTTCCAACCAAAAGTAAAAAAAAACGTGATTGAAAGATTTTCTTCTACCATTGTATGAGAAAAAATATTTCAAAGTTCATTGCAATTGATGTTAATGTTTTAAAATGTCACTAATTAACAAGCAACTGTTGATTTATTACTGCATTGTACCAAATCATGTTGCATCCGTCTGATTTTTTTATGCAATTCTTACTTTGCTCAACTTACCTCATACCCATGCTCAACTTAACCCACTATCAGGGCAGGTTGAGCAAATATGGCTTTAGTCATTTGAGAGCGATTATCTGTGAAACAATAAGGATGACAAGAATTTTGTCTACAGATATTTTTTTTTCCAGACAAATTTCCTATCGACCAAAGTAGGTTTCATTTTTATACGGCAGACTGTTAAGGAATTACAGGGCGATAATTCCAAACTTGCTCAACATGCACTTCCCTACCCTACGTAAGAGAAAAACCCGATGCATTTGAATTATCAATTGCTCTAATTTTTTTTTAATTTTGTGCGAAAAATTCGTGCCGATTTTTCAATGTGCTACTTACCGAAGGTAGACAGGAACTTTCCGAACAACCCAGCGTCACCATGACGAAACGCGATGACATCGATCGATCGTAGTATCATCAATTCACTAAAATTTCATTTTTAAACTGAATTATTTTATCGCTCATCGGAATAATTCTACCGATATGATAGCCAAATGGAAATAGAAACGTGATGTGAATTTCCAAAATGCAAAGGACTTTATTTTATTTTTCAAAAGTCGGAAAAAACCTCATCTCATCATTTTTATCCATTGCTGTGGTATTGTACAAATGTACACAGTAATTTTGGGTCAATTGTCCATCGTAATTGAACAAAGTCATGGATAGACGGTGCAAATTACGAGGAAATACCATTAGCCTCAGGATGGTTGGATTACGCGCTATTTTCCCCAAAATTCGATGCATGACGCGTGGAACGAACCAGCGGTATAGGCAGCCATCGAATATCCATAAGTGCATGTGCATCCGTGCACAGAAGTATATAAAGAGGGAGGTAAATCCATGACCGTAGCATTTACACGAATATGTGCTCATGGATCGAAATACAAACGTACCGTAATCAGATGTACAGAGTGTCCCCACTGTAAATACGAATTATTCGACAGTACACGCTCAATCTCATAGGAATGTTGACAATTACAGCGTTAAAATAAAAATGAAAAATAGTATTTATTCGTATCCATTTGATGTCTATTCATCATGGGCTTTGAACACCTCGAGCATCCTGTATAATATATGTATATATGTGTCTGTATATGTATGTCAGTATATAGGTATGTGTACAGACCGAAAGGCCCACTCACACAAACCGACAAGGAACATCACTTAAGTGTCTGACTTCGATTTTGTTGAAACTCTTACATGTGATAAAGCATTGTAAACTATTAGAGACGTATTTTTTTTAATCGGCGGAAAAACGGTTTTGAAGTGAGAAACCACCCCTTGAGCTACGAATGAAAAGAGACTTAAATGGATTAGTTTACCCTTAATACAACGTAATAATTTCGAAACATGAGAAAACATTGTAGTTTATACGAATATTTTGATTGACCGGATACTTTTTGAAAACAGAAAACACGACTGTGATGAATAAATTCATGTAAGGTATGGTTTACCCCTTTAAGTTTGCTGTCCGGGAAAAATATCAAAAACACGTAAACTTGAATTTAGTTCCCCCTTAAAAATGATACCTGTTTTATTCATTTTCTTGCAACCCTCCTACGTGTGGGTGAGAAAAATGTAAATGGAGGTGTAGTTCACCCCTTCATTCAATATTTTTTTGAATACTTCTATGGTGGCTTTTTCATCGCTTTACATTAGAAGAATTTTGGTTTTTTGTTTCATTCAAATCGGTGGACTGCTTGTGGGTGAAACTGCAAAATCCCCCATCGACACGCCTTTCTTTTACGAGTGGTTTCCCCCCTTAAAACCGTATTTCCACCGAAAAAAATACGTGTCTAATAGTTTTCAATGCTTTATCATATGTTTGATTTTCCACAAAATGAAAGGCGGACGCTTAAGTGATGTTTCTTGTGAACTCAGGCTCGACAGAAAAGCTCGGGCAATGTTCGTTCGTTGTAAACGATATTCCCTATTCGAAATCGGTAGATCCCAAGCCCACTTAGTCGACGAATGGTGAATGGAACCGAACTCCCCGCGGCGGAATCCCGCTGACAAATAAAAGGGCGCATATCACCTTACTTTAAAAATGAATACGTTTACGACGTGTTCTTACTCTCCCTGTTGCAAATATTGTTCGTGGTTGCAGATATTTCATAGTTCACTATAAAATATATGTCGTTCACAGGAGGGCTCGGGGAAACCGTGGAAAACCCCCACGATACAAGCAACTTTGCTTGCCTGAATAAAAAAAAGCCTGAATCTTCATCGACAAGTGTGATGTTTTTTAGAGCATATCATTTTTAAAGCGACGATAATACATAAATAGTTAGTGACACTGAGCCGAAGCCACGTTAGAGTGGGCCGATAGTTGGATGGGTGACGGCGCGCCGACTACCAAACGGAAGGTTGTTGTGCCGAGTTACTGATGGTACGCAACTGAAACTCTACGAAAATATGACCTCCTGTATCGGCACGGGTTTGCAATAGTTTCCCTGTGCCCTCGTGCAAATGCATTCCTAGCATTAGGAATACGGGATCTGGGGAATGCCTTCGATTAAGGGGATTCGTCGAAGAATTGGAAATTGTGGAACCACGTGTGGCGAGCGAAAGAGATCTTAAAAATCCGAAGCGGCATTCGATAAAAACGTTAAAAATAAATATTTTAATAAATAAATTCGGGACTTGACCATGACGTACTTTTATTATTTATAATACGCAATACGACTATTATTCATTTATAACAAATAATTGCTACTACGAATTCGCGAAATTAGTATATTTGAATCTTGTATTATTTCGTACTATTTTTGTAGAATAAAAAAAAATAAACGATTCAACGGAAACTCGTTGTCACGGTTGGCTTATCGTTATTATTATTATGCATTCCGTTATCAATTACACGAAAAAAAATAGTATCATCGATAACACAGATTTCCATTAATTCTTTCCATCCGATGAACATCCTGCCGTCAACTCCGGTAAACATCGGCTTTACTGCTGTTGACGCAGCGTGTTCTGTACCGCTGAGTTCTCGAATGCCGAGCTCCGCATTCTGGAAGCTCGCAAATCAAATTCGACGACCCACCCGAACACCCCGATACGTATCTCCGATGATCAACGCTCTTGTGTATTTCATTGAAACTGGTCCGTGTATGGTATAGATTTTGCAGAGTCTGCCCTCGGTCAGTTCTTTTGTGTGAAAGAAAAATAGTTCGGCAACTTGTCTGGATAAAATCATTTTCAAAGCGAAAGTACAAAGTCAAAGATCGTGATGGTACAATGACTCGTTTGTTCGACAAAAGGATTTTTGATTCTTCATTTTGTATTGTCATATTTTTCATCATATTCAGCATTTATTTTCCTTTAATTAGAAATTCTTCGTTTTTCTATCATTTTTTCAAACTTCGTTATTTCGTACAAGTTATTCGCGACATTTGTAAGGAAAAGAGCTGAGCGTGAGAAATTGAGAGAAGATTAAATGTCATATTCGAAAAATTGTTCTTTTTTTTTATTCAGAATTTCTTTGGACAACCGCCATATACATTTATTTAGAGATATCTTTGTATTTATATATATATATATATATATATATATATATCAAGAAGATACATTTTTTACTCAGAAATTCTTTCGAAAACCAGCATATATATATGTATTGCAAAATGTTTTGGCCATTCGGTCCGACAACAAGATATATATGGTACGGGATTTGGGACGTTAGCCCGCTCATCCGATAAAGCGGACATATACGAAAACGATTCGGTTGTACTTCGTACGAGATGGGGGTAGATATATATGTATATAGGTTTGAGTGCATGTGTGTGTGAATATATATATATATATATATATATATATATATATATATATATACATATGCATATGTATATAAATATGGCAATGGCCGGCGAGCATGAAGAATGGCTTGCTCGTCCTCGATCGAGTGTACACTCACATAAAGTGTACATCGGGTATACTAGACCACCTCGTGTGCTTCGTCTCTCCACGCTCCGCGAGCTTTCTCATTCGCTTTCGAGGATAAAAAAAATGAAATAGGAAAGGAAAAAAAATACACACACACATATATACATATAGTTGATACAGAACGAAGTACGAGCGAGAGATGGATAAATGGATTTACATATTTCATGGAAATACCAAGAATAATGAAAGCGTGCTCGGGAACTGGAGAGATGCACTTTAATAGAAAAAACGTTGGTAGGAGCGAAAGGAAAAGAAAAAAACGAAGAATTTCTCTCTCTCTCTCTCTCTCTCTCTCTCTCTCTCTCTCTCTCTCCCTCCCTCTTTCTCTATTTTATTTTTTCCATCCTTCTTTCGAAATATTTATGGAATTGTGCGAGTTATCAGGTTGACCGTGTGACGAGGATATATGAGAAAAATGCAAATGGTGCGCGGGACGAGGATATATGAGAAATATGCAAATTCTGAAACTCCGAATCTCGTTTCCCATAAATCGACCTCTTGCTAACAGAAGAGCGTAAAGTTACAGGAATTTAATGGTGAATTTGTGCGAGCTGCGTCCTGCTGCCCGATATATATATATATATATATATATATATATACGTGCATGTTCATCTATAAATTTACGAACATCGGGGCTCGAGGATGACCAAACGGGTCATTTCGAATCGCGTTCATCTCTTTCTGCCTCTCTCTCTCTCTCTCTCTCTCTCTCTCTCTCTCTCTCTCTCTCTCTCTCTCTCTCTCTCGGAGAAGCACGAGCGACGTATTTCCGGTACATGAGAATCTCGCAGGATCGAGAGTCCGCGATGCTGAATCGAGTCTCGTAACTCGATGGTCCATAAACCTCTCTCAATCTTGCCCGGACACTTTTTTTTCCCTCGTGTTACTCTTTTCCCATTTTGACCTTAATTCCATTTCTTTTTAATTGTTATTATTGTTTTCGCGTAATCGCAGTGTGGGCGGATAAATAATAAAGTAAAAAAAGAAAAGAAGTCGAGGAAAAATGTAGCACAGGACAATTTCAGAGATGCAATATTTTCGAAAATTCACGTTGCAATGAAAACAAACGAGAAGATGAATACGACTGTTTATTGATAACGGGCGAATTCGGCTTGCGTTACAGTTTTGCGGCACAAAATTACGGGTATCCATGTAATTTATCAAAAGTCTCGGGTATCAGGAAGACACATCTGTACTTCGTTTATGTGTATTTGCGCACTTTGGCGCGCGTGTGTGTTGCGGAAATATGTATAGGCTTGAAATTGCATCGCGTCGTGTTTGCCGCTCCCGAGATAGCGGCTATCGCGTGGGTAATTATCCGCGCGTAATCTTAGCGGTCTCGTAATTCTACCTCAGAATGGATATTACACGAACGTTGTATTAAATGCATACTATTATCTGCCGTGCCGCGTTTAAAGCTCAGTCAAACGCGTCCGAGTAAATTTTCGAGTGAAGGGCATTTTGTGAGATCGGTCGTTATTTTCTATCTGAACTGGGTAATTGGCATTTCCCTATTCTCTCATTGTAACACTAATGGGAGAATGGGGAGAAAGGAGGTCTCGCAGTAACTAAGGGCCTTGGGACATTGTGTATGTTAGGACGTGCCAAAAAAAAAAACTGTCAAATCTTAATGCTTCAAACAATAGTATTGTATGAAAAAGATACAGGCCAAATTTGAGCTTGCTGACTCAATCCTACGAGGTGTGTAAATTAAGTAATGAGACTGGCAACGTAGCGTTCAATCTGGCAACACTTGAGACGCGGGTCTAGGAGGAGCGACAGATGAACATGTGATACGCCTTCAGTACAAGTTTGAACTCGCTAGAGTCATTTGATTGTCCGTAGCGATTTTTTTTCGTAAAACAGTTTTTCTAGTGCGTTCTAAAAATGAGTGACATCTATTTCGAGCAATGGTGGCGCTATCAGGTTTTGCTTCAGACTTAGGCACATTGCAACGGAAACTTTTGCGAGACTTCAGCTGGCCTACGAAGACAATGTTTTGTCAAGGGCCCAGGTTTTTCGGTGGTTTAAGGCAATTTCAGAAGGAAGAGCGTCGATTGAAGATGAACGACGCAACGGAAGACCTTCATCTTCAAGAACCCATGAAAATATCGACCGAATCCGGAATCTTCTGCGTTCAGATCGTCCGCTGACAGTCAAATTGATCGGGGAAGAGTTGAATTTGACTCACACCATCGTTCATCAGATTTTGACCAATGATTTAGGGATAAGAAAAATTACTGTTACACAGCAATCTCAATAAACAAGTTTTTGGCCAGTAAAAACATTCCTGTGGATCTTCAACCTCCTTATTCGCCTGACGTGAGTCGTTGTGACTTTTTTCTCTTCCCGAGATTGAAAAATCACCTCAAGGGACGTCATTTTGGGATACTCGAAAATATTCAAACGACTGTAAACGATCAGCTGAAGGCTATTCCAGTATCCGAGTTCCAGAACTGCTATGAGGATTGGAAGATCCGTCTTCAACGCTGTGTGGCTTCCCAAGGAAGTTATTTCGAGGGAGACAATATTGAATTGTAATTCTATTCGAATGAAAAATTAAAAAAAATCAGTCTCATTACTTAATTTGCACACCTCATAAGTGGTAACGCTTGATAGTTTGTTTTCCAATTTAATTTGCATGGAGAATTCGTTTTTTGCAAAAAAAACTTAAATAACTCAAAAATTAATTAATTCTTGTTGAATTTGATTTGAGATTGCTAAAGCGCCTTCCAGCTTTAAAAAGCTTTTTTTTTAGTCCGCATATTTTTTCACGTTAATTTCAGCCATTTGAAGAATGTCTGTATTCCAGTCGAACTTTAAGAAAGAAAAAAGGCATTTTTTAAATAACTGTAACTTGTGTATGAATAATTTGTTTGGTACAAAAAGAGGTTTTAAAGCCTTTAAGGGTTAGCTTTAAGAATATTCAACCGAATGTAACGAATAGTAATCAGTTGTTGAATTATCCAATTATGAACGTGAACACCGAATTTTCTGTGTAAATCAAATGCGGAAGAAGCTCAAATTTCCCTAGAATTATTAAATAGCTAATAGTATTGTTTGAAGGGATATAAATTGAACGAGAAATTTGGCACGTTATAAGGTATATTTATGCGTCGATGTATGCGAAAGGAAAGTGAATGCTTTTGACTGATTTTGTTCATTGCTCTGAGTTTTTTCACCTACATATTTCTGATAAAATTTCGACTCCAAAGTCTACTAGATCCGGTGAATCGTCTTTCGACGAAAAAAAAAAAAGTCTAGGCAAATTAGTAATTTCCCATGGAAAATCTTGAATCTCGCTGGAATGTTAACGCAAATAACTCCAATGCTCCACCTGACCCCAATAACCAATCCAGTGTTTGCAAAATATACCAACTGCGGCTACATTCATGATTTTCCATAAACAACTACGCCAAATTACATTTTTTTTTCCTTCTTGCAAACGATGTATTTGAGCTCGTCAAGTTGAACTTCAATTGGACATATCTGCGTCCGAAAAAATCAGCATCTTGTTCAACGCTTGTCAGAGAAACAACGTTCGACTCTCGAGAATTGAAGCTTGAGAAACGGAGGCAAGAAAAAAAATGTTCACATACAGATTAAAAAAGAAGATCTTGTCTCACGACGCTCCTTCGACAACATTATTTTCCAAATAATTATATTACAATATCAGATCTCCTTTCCGCTGGTAGCGAAAGATACGCCGGGAGTATTTTCCCTCGCGTGTAACGTTTTTTCCGAGCCGCGATATGGATCGTAAAGTGACGCATAAATAATATGGAGACGAGCGTGAGATGCGAACGGTGAGTTGATAAAAAAGGAAAAAAAAATATAAGAAAAAATAAAAGAGTGCGCCCGGGTACGAGTACAAGGAAAGAACATAAACCTTCATGCGGAAAACTCGTTTCATCTCCATAGAGGACACCGCGCGTTCGCTCGGCTGGTCGAAAATCGTTCTTTTTGCCTTTTCACGCTGTTGGCTCTGCGTGTAAGTACCACGAAGTGGATTTAAGGGTCGTGTCCTTTCTTCTTCCTTTCTACGTCTTCTTCTTTATTTCTCTCTCTCTCTCTCTCTCTCTCTCTCTCTCTCTCTCTCTCTCTCTCTCTCTCTCTCTCTCTCTCTCTCTCTCTCTCTCTCTCTCTCTCTCTCTCTCTCTCTCTCTCTCTCTCTCTCTCTCTCTCTCTCTCTCTCTCTCTCTCTCTCTCTCTCTCTCTCTCTCTCTCTCTCTCTCTCTCTGTCTGTCTCTTGTCGCGGTGTTACGGTCCCGTTGATTTATCGCTCGGTACCTCACGTGTACTCACATCCGAGCATGTATACCGACATCAGCTAATACAGTCACGGCAAATTGAAATTACCATCATTTTCTATTTATTTCTAGAATTTCACGAACGGACTCTCGACCCGAGAATTTTTTTCTCCAGCTCATCCCAATTGATGTAAAATCTATTATAGACGTTGAATAAATGGTATCGTGACTCTTCCACGGGAGACGGTCCAAAATTAAATATTTCTAAAATATTTTCTGTATTTTGGTTGGAAAAACTGGAAAAACATTTCACTCGTAAATTCCGACCACCTGAAATAAAAAATTCCGCCTGCATCTCAAATTTTCGAAAACTGCAACCCGTGCGGAAAATTGGCAGGGTATCCCTAATACAATTCGGGGCCTTCAAGGGATTATTTGTGGATTCCATAGTAGGGTTTTCCGTAAAAGAGCCTGACCGGGCCCCTATTAGCGAATGGTAGGGTAGGTAGTTTGACTAAAACTATGGTCTAAGTACGGAGACCAAGTAAGAGCATTTAAGGGGTGTAGTTGTAGATTTCCTAGTAGCGATTTTCCCAATATTACTAGACTTTGCTATTATAGGGGCAAATAAGTACAAATTGCTTGAATTTGTGGCATAATAATTATCGAGATCGATTAAATTTAATAATTAAACTATGCGTTTAGCAGACGAGCTGTGATGCCTTGAACCAACACGCATGCAGTGCGTTCATTGGAACAACGCGATGTCAAACGTGTCAAAATATGCGACAGAATTCTAAGCCTCAAATGTATTGAAATAACACATTTCTTTTTTCACAGTGCACACACACACGCATGTACGCATATGGCTGCAATAATTTGTTATGAGGCACCGCTGAGGCAATTTTAAAGGCCTTGGTTATTTAGCCTTCAATGGCCCTCGGTAGCAAAGTGTGACCGGCCACTGATGGCCCATATGGGGCTTCCAGACCTGGGCCTTAATAAAGTTAGGGGAAATTAAGATGGGCCCGAATAAAGCCCGAAAACAATTTCGGGTAGATTAAAACTATGATTTCCGTACTTAGATCATAGTTTTAATCAACCTACCTCCCCTACCATTCCCTAATAAAGGCCCGGTCCGGCTCTTAAACGGAAAACACTACTATGGAATCCATAAATAATCCATCGAAGGGCCCGAATCGTATTAGGGATCCCCTGCCAATTTTCCGCATGGGTATTTACCAAAGTAGCATCGAATTTACACGAGGGCACGGGGAAACCATGAAAAACCTGCGCGGATACGGTCAGGGATATTTTCACTTTGTTTGAGTTGTGTTGCCATCGAAACTTCAGTAAATGTCCCTTTCGCTTGGAGGTACGTACCTGAACAGTCACCATTCGAGTGTTGGTCCAGGCCAAAGTTGTTTGAAACCGTTGACATAGAGAAATGATATGATTTGATTAATGATAATAATCAAATCATCATAATGATGATGGTTATACCGTAATACTGCCGTATAAGAATGAAAATTCAACGTCTACGACTCGGATCGTGTCCCATTATAAAAGGGCTTGTCCCGCACCTTAATAATTTTTTGCGTGAGAACTTAATGTGTCGTGTTTTCTCGATCGACTTCTCGCATATTCCGTCGTACATATATATATATTTTTTTTATATACGTTACAGAGGGTGAAATAACCGAGGTGAAAATTGCGAAATTGAAAAATATTGTGGAACAACCGCACAACGTTGGTCGGTGGTTAAAACGCGAACGTAATAGCCACGAGAGGGCGCATTGTTGTAAAGCAACCTCATCAATCGTCCAATCGAATCGAACTCGTTACCGCTCACCCTCTCTCTCTCTCTCTCTCTCTCTCTCTCTCTCTCTCTCTCCCATTCTTCCTCTCTATCGCACATTTTCTCTCAATTTCTCTATATATTGAAACCATACAGCGCTGACTGACAAAACCCGCCAGAGAGTGTCCGGGGAATTACGAAATTAAGGTTTAATAAGGTACGCGGTCGAGGCAGCGGGGGGAAGAAGAAGAGAGAAAGCGTTTTGATACTCGGTCTATCGCTGGCGAGCTTTACTCGTTCGAAAGCTAAAAAGAGAGAGAAAGAACGAAATCGAATTCAGAGAAAACTGATGCAGTGCCAATATCTCGTCAAATAAATTATGTATATGCATACGTACATATATATATATAATATATATTTATATAATATATATACATGTATATGTATATAGATATATGAGTATGTATGTGTTTGTATGTATATAATGTTATTCCCTCACTCATTCTCCCTTTCCCTCTCTTTCCCGCGCAGTCTTCACCATCTGGTAATTAACGAATCCAATGTAACTGTCGATTAATTTCATTCCCTGGCCACCGAAAATTCAACGTGTTCCAATTCGACGAAATTTTCTACCGGCCATATTTTCTATTACGATAATGGGACTTTTTTGACGAGGCTCGAGTGTTTTTTTCAGATTTGTTTGGGTTATAATGAGACTTTTTTGCGGAAACTCGAATCGTTTTACCGACAAATGTTAAGGAGGTTGCTCAGCTATCGCGTCATGTTAAGAATTTGCTCAAATTTGTTGAGGATATTTGCGAACGGGTGTTACGATTACTTGCAAAATTTCAAATCATTCGTCTGCATGATTGTTGCAATTAATTATTTGAGGCTCTTATACACCGGCGACATAGCAAAAGCTATACGATAACTCTGATACAATTCTCGCAACATAATAAAACTGTTAAGAAATGAAAACAAATTGGCGGACAAAAATTCTTGATATTTTTATGAATAATTTCAACGTTAATGTCTGCCTCGTTATCGCGATATTCTTGAAATAAAACGGTAAAATTAAAGCTCATTTGCGTAAAATGGTAAAGCGCTCTACGACGAGTGGCAACGTTGCTTTCAAGTCGGCCATTTTGACTAGACGCCACAATTAGAAACGCACAAACGATTGTATCTTCGTTATACATTTTTTACCGCGGTTTCATAATGAGCACTCAAATACTTTTTATTGTTATTGTTAAAAATATTGTTTATTATTATTGCGAGAGTAATACAACACAAAATGTTCGCAGAAAAGATGATAATGAAAATTTGTTTATTACCAATCAAACAAGCTTAACCGATATTTGGCAGAGTAAAGAAAATATTGAGGCCAAGCCATGTTTTTCTTCATGTTTAATATATTTCATCCTCTTGACAGAAGCTGCAGTATACCTGTTTCGACATAACCTTCAAATCAATTATGCAAAGATCCTCGATTGCGTCTTCATTTTCCGGCTTAACTACTTTTTTTCGCTGCATTCCATTTCCTACTTGCTTTAACCGACGATTGTACTGTTTTTCACTTTGAATTTTTCCTTTCCATTTGATAATTTTTGTTGAACACAAAAACTGAGTTCGCGAAGGACGTTCGACAGCTAAGCTCTCACGATGTGGCGTTCGTATCTGAGCTCAATGCTACCAGCTACTAAATTGCGCGTTTGCCACATTTCAACTTGGTTGATAACGTATTCTTCATATAAATAAACAAAAACGATTAATAATATTTCTAAACAGTGCATTCTACCTATTTATTAGTTGAAATTTGTTTATTTTACGTAACCGAAAATATGATTATTCGAAGTTGGCACAATCCTGAGCAACCTCCTCAAAGGAAAGTGATATTTTTTAGCGCAGATTTTTCTTAGCTAAAAGTGAGATTTTACTTTTTTTCCGAAAAGTCAATCATCTCGGAGGAAAGTCAGAAATTATTTACACATCTGTTTCTCTCGTGACTCGTACGTCATCTTGGCCACGTAGTATATTTTCCTTTAGGGTGTACGATTCAACGGAGCATTTGAACTTAAAAATCTTTAAAATTAAATAAATTGAACCCAAAGAGTTCGTAGGGAGTTGTTCCGGTTCCGAGTCCCACGTGTTGAACGAATTTAATGACTCTTCATATTTCACAACCAAAAATAATTTTATAGGAATCCTTGGTAGCGGTTACAACATATTTGGCGACTTCCGGTCCCATATTGTTGCCTTTTGCTCGATACCGATTAGGAGCGCTCATCCCATATTGCTTGGGTAGATAAGCGGCCGAGCTCTTTCGAGAGAGATGCTCAGAAAGAGGACTGTCGTGGCGAAACATGAGCGAGGAAACGATTAAGCCGTGGGCGTCGTATCGCTTTCGTGTCAGAACTGCGAAAGCGGATATCCATTGTACGGTCTTTTCTTTCTCGTTCTCGAGGTCGGAGAGGAGGGGTTAGAACGAATAAGAGCCCTTATTTTCCTTCGTGACCCCGATGACCTTGAATGTCAGAGGTCGGGTCACCATTTTTCTTTTCCTTTCCTCAATGGGACAACGGACGCGAGCTATACGTGCTACTCGTTTTAAATTGATGGTCCGAAACTTTGCAGTTCATTTTTATTCGTTATTTATCGGTGTTATGGAAAAATTCGACAATTTTGCCGAGGTTATATTTACAGACTTCGGATGTAAGTACCGTGCAAAGGAACCTTGACGAATTGTCACTTTGTGCGCGAGGACCTCGCGATAATTCTACCAGGAAATGTTTAATTTTACAGGACATATGCAACTGAAAATCTTATTATGAAAGGTTTAGGGAATTGTGCTAAAAGAATGGTAGAAACCTTATTGCGGTAATGGAATAACGGAAGGAAAAGAGAAAGGTATCCGGTGCGAATTAGGAAACTGCTAGGTTTATGGTAGAAAACGATTTTATTTTTTTATAGGTCTGCATAAGCTTGGGACTCAAAAAGCAGGTCTATCTATCATGACTGACAGACTGAATGATTGGCTGATATATAGACAACGCACAGCCTAAACCGCTAACCATAGTAACATGAAATATTGGATGATATGTTCCTTAGAAGGTGTAGAAGTGCACTAAGAACGGATTTTTCGAAAATCCTCTCCTAAGGGGGTAAAATGCCCAAAAAGCAGGTCTTTCTATCATAACTGACTGACTGAATGACTGGCTGACATATAGACAACGCACAGCCTAAACTGCTGACTATAGAAACACGAAATATTGAACAATATGTTCCTTAGAAGGTGTAGAGGTGCACTAAGAACGGATTTTTCGAAAACCCTCTCCTAAGGGGGAAAAATAGGGTGTAGAAGTTTGTATAAAAAATTGTATTCCCTGCGTGTATCAACTTGAAACTTGGTATAAATATTCTTCAAAACAAATAATAGAACGCATATTTTAGGATTTTTTAAAATAACCGCTAATTATGGGTGCAACGGGGTGTTGAAGTTTGTATGGGAAAATCGAGTTCCCTGCTTTTGTCGGAATGAAATTCGAAAGATATATTCTTTAAAGGGTGTAGAGGTGTTGTCATACAATGTTGTCTACAGAACTATCTTGCAAAGTCATAAAGTTCTATAGACAACAATAACATTGTATGAATCTGGAGTTGAAGGTTGGCACTTTTATACTACTATTTCATTAATTACCAACCCTTACCTCAGTCAGTCAGTCTACCAACCTGCCTGAGAAATATGACACTCTATCTTCCTTCTTTGTTTCTTACTTTTTTTCTCTTCTTGTTTATCTCCTCTCTGGCTCAAATCCTAAAGTCCACACGGACGAGGTCACGGGCAAAACCTAGTTTTCAATATTTTTTCCTGATGAAAGTATTGGGCTGGTTAGGTCAGGATTTTACACACAACTGATATATCGTCTTCCCGAGGATCGAGTTTTTTTTTCTCGAAAAATATTGATAAACAATTAACTAAATATTAGTTAAACAAAGTTGCTGCCATTACTGCATGGCCAATAGGTGTAAGCTCCCACGGGAGATCACCGTTTTCTTGAAGAAAACGTTTATTTCTAACAATCGCTTACTCGCACAGCAAATAACTATCAGTCAATGGAGTGAGCGCAGCTTCAAAATCCACGTTAAAAATATCATCCTTAATTGCAGAGCGCAACATCACCAGGTGCGAGCAATGACGGTCTGACCAAACAGCAAATCGAGCTGATACAGCTGATAATGCAGCAGACGCAGCAGCACCAGAACGCGAGTCCCGCAGCCGCAGTCGCGACACAAACATCCAAGACCACCAAACCGTCCCCAAAGAGCAGCCTGAGCTCTCCTGCCACTTCGATCTCCACGTCCGGTAATTCAACAACAACGACTAATCCGAGCTCGAGCCCAAAGCCAAAAGTATGGACGCACGCGCAGGTGAGTGTCACTGAAAAAAACGACGTTCGTTCAAATCTCAATTTTGACGGATCTCAATCCTTCAAAATATTTTCATGAGTCTGTTGACCGGTGAAACACGTTGCCTCCGCGGATACCAAGACTTTTCGAAAAGCAGACTACATTCGCTGATTGACTACACTCAGGGAAGAAATCGCCTTATTCCAGTTGTCAATAATTTTCATCCCGATCATCGAATATCCGGCAATTCTTACATTTTCACGTGCACGACACACCGCGGAAACAAAATTAAAAAATCGCCTGAAACGCCTTACATCGATAACGTAGTTCTGAACGCGAATGTATTTCAACCTCCACGCTGTCAGACGAACAGCATGACTTTGCCAAGTTGCAAAAGAAGCCGCAACGAAACTCGCGGTGAAGTAGTTTTCACGGAGTACTCGAGCAAAGTAGAAAAAACTTGAACATGTGCGAAAAAAAAGAGGAAGAAAGAGAAAACATCTACTTAGACGTATCAAGTTCTTGAAAGTATACGCCTTTCATATTCAGCTTTCATCAGGCTTGATTGCATGCTTTTTCTTGCAGAGATTTCGTCTCCAATTTTCAACGTCTTTTTTATATACGAACTCTTTGAATCTGTCGTGAAATCAGCGGATAAAATTTTATTAACTAACCGCCTAAAAAGCTATAACGAAATAACGATGGAATATCTATAGGTATATGTCTGTATATGGGGAAGTGTCATTTTAAACGCGTTATATCTATACTATGAGATGTGTAAATTAAGTAATAAGACTGGCAACGTAGCGTTCGACCTGGCAACACTTGGGATGCGGGACTTAGAGGGGCAGCAGGTGAACATGTGATACGACTTCAGTACGAGTTTGAACTCGTTAGAGTCATTTGGTTGTCCGTAGTGATTTTTTTTTCGTGAAACAATTTTTTCTAGTGCATTCTTAAAATGAGTGACATTAATTTCGAGCAACGGTGTGCTATCAGGTTTTGCTTCAGGACTTGGGCACAGTGCAACGGAAACTTTTGCAAAACTTCAGCAGTCCTACGGAGACAGTGTTTTGTGAAGGGCCCATGTTTTTCGGTGGTTTAAGGCATTTTCAGAAGGAAGAGAGTCGATTGGAGATGAACCACGCAGCGGAAGGCCTTCATCTTTAAGAACCGATGAAAATGTCGACAGAATTCGGGATCTTGTGCATTCAGATCGCCGGTTGACAATCAGAATGATCGGGGAAGAGTTGAATTTGACTCACACCATCGTTCATCAGATTTTGACCAATGAATTGGGGATGAGAAAAATTGCTGTCACACAGCATTTTCAATCAACGAGTTTTTGGCCAGTAAAAACATTCCTGTGACTCCTCAGCTTCCTTAATCGCCTGACTTGAGTCCTTGTGGTTTGCCCTATTCCCGAGATTGAAAAATCACCTCAAGGGACGTTATTTTAAGACACTCAAAAACATTCAAACGGCTGTAACCGAACAGTTGAAGGCTATTCCAAGTATCCGAGTTCCAGCGCTGCTATGAGGATTGGAAGAACCGTCTCCAGCGCTGTGTGACTTCCCAAGGAAGTTATTTTGAGGGAGACAATATTGAATTTGCATTCTATTCAAATAAAAAAAACTGAAAGTAATCGGTCTCATTACTTAATTGACAAACCTCGTAGCTTTTGCCGTCGAATTCGTCCGCGTGGACTTTAGGATTTGATTCAAAGAGGAGATAAACGAAGAGAGAGTAAGAAATAAAGAAAAAAAGGTAGTCACATCGGTGGAATAGTCACATTTAAAAGTATTCCTTCCACGAACCCGTTTATTTGACAATCAATTGATTTTCGTCTACAGTTAAGTAAAAGTACATTCCAGTATACTGGTAAAAATTCAAACCAAGTGACCGAACTATTAACAAAAAATTAGGACTTCAAAAATCGTTTAATTTATACGGCTCTTCATGGAGATCACACACTGACCACAGTTCTGTCAAATAATTTATATTATAAATAACTCTAGATGTCTGATACAAACTGCTCTACGCATGTACAAAATTCTGAAGATTCCGGAACAGCCATGAAAACAGGGTATCATCGAATGTTCGAAGAAAATATTGATGATGAAACTTAGAAAAATGTGACTAGCATGAGAATTTTCGTAACCGTGACTTCTCAGAGAAAATGTATGCGAAATTTTTTATTCCGCTTTATTGTTGAGTATAATAATTGATTTTAACTTACTTTCATTAAGCGCCACTGTAATTTTGCTCATTATCAAAAGAGGGCCCTGCTAATGCGCCCCCAAAAAACGGGACTTGGCGAAAGGAATACCTTAACCCTGTGAATTTTCCTGCTCAGAATTTTATTATTCACGTTTTTTGGCTTACTTTTTCTCGCTCGGTAAACCGCCCGCTTTTCCTAGGTCCTCTCATAAACTCTCTTTCTATCTCTCTCTTTCGTCTAACTTCATTACGTTAATGGCATAATAACTAGACGCGGTGTTGTTAAAGCCTGGACGGTGAAGATGGCCGCGGCATGGCGGGGTAGCTTACGTAATACCACGCCACCTATATGCATGTACATGTACCATATTATCTCGACGCCTCGCGCACCCATGCGCCTAAACGCGGCAAGAAAGTGGTCGCTTCCGGAACATTATGCACACACACACACACACACACATATATATATATATATATATATATATATGTGTGTGTGTGTAGGTATGCATGTATTTTGAATTTGTGTCTCGGAGTGCGAAAATCGATCGATTTCTCATTAATATGTATAAGATCTTCGACGCCGTAGATGGTGTCGGAGTTTCTTCTCTTTCGCATGCACAAAGCGATCCCCTTTGGTAAACTTATCCTCATACAGAGATAGAGAGGGAGAGAAGAAGAGGATGCGCGAGAAAGAGGAGGCTGAAATTGCAAACACTTGCCAGAGCATTAAAATATTTCCGCACGTCTTGACGTATCAATTGATATTTTATTTTGATAAGAAAGAATCTGATGACGGAATCTCGCGTTAGAAATATTGCAATATATTTTATTAAGGAGGTACGATTATGGGGTCAAATCCAACTTTCAGGCCTGAAATTTTGATATGATGTTGACGAATGCGTTATGCACCCTTTGGAAAAATTTGAGCTATATTGATCGTTCAGTTTTTTCGTAATAAAATTGCAAAGTCGAGCACTTTGAGCTAGTGAAGCACGTCGTCTTATGGAGACGGTCGACCGGAAGTGCGGTGATCACGGTTTTGCTACTCACGTATCCAACTAAGGTCGTTGGAAAACTGAAATTTGATAAATTATAGATAATAGATATTATAATAAATGGAAAATTAGAACTTCACCGTGTAGTTCAAGCACTACATTGTAAAACGGTTTCAACTTCCGGTTGAATTCTATCATAATGACGAAATAGTACCCATAGAGTTGCCAACCTCGGGCGCAACAGCTGATTCGTTTGGCGAGCATAACTTAGCTCTGTAGCGACAGTTTTCGTTGTCGCCGGCTAGCGAAAGCCAATCGCATGCACGATCAGAAGAAAGGGAGCTTCTTATTGGCTGTCGCTAGGTAACGACAACGAAAACGGTCGCTACCGAGTTACAGAATCTCGGTACTGCTTGGAAATCGTCGTGAAGACTCCAGAGTCGTTGAGGATCTATTTTTTCAGTTTTGGGTAGTAAATATGGAATAAATAAAATATTTACGACAAATTTGGCAATTTGGGATCGACAATACGAATATTCAACATAAGTTAACATAAATCAGAACGCCCGTGGGGTGACATAAATTTAGTCTCTTTGTTGACTCTGAGGGAGTAGTCGTACTTCCTTAATAAGAGCATTTTGGGCTGATACGATGACTTTGTTACCGTTCTGTTATCGAGCTACGTATAAATGCGGAAAAACTTAATGAGTCTGCATAAACTTAAGGGGCCCAATATACAGATCGATTTTCAATATTTATTTCTGATAAGATTATTGAAATGTGGGGGTTGAGACTTTTACACACAGTACATACATAGTCTTGGCGAGTTTAGGTTTTTTTTATCATTGAAAAATATTGATAAATAATAAAGTTATTATAATTTAAACGAAGTGGCGCCGTTGCTGTATGGCCAATCGCTGTAGGTGCTTCGAGCAACTCCACGGAGAGAATTAAATGTTAAAAATTACCGTGGAGTAACGGTAACCAGATGACAACCCTGAAACTTCGCTTATTATTACTGAGTAAAACACAGATTTTCACAAAAATAAAATAAAATTTCTTCTTCAGATAGAAAATTTTACCAGATTTTCTAGTAAATTTTGATGTGTAACAAAATACGCAAAACTTAAATTTTAAAAATATATAATATCAGCGAAATTTTACTGTGCATTTTATTATTTTATGCCTTTCGAAAATGTCTATAAAAAAGTATCGTCTTTATAACAGTTATTTTAAGATTTATTATAAAATTTAATGAGTGTTATAGGAAAATGTATTGTGCTCTCAGTAAAAATTATCGTGCGCGCTACCCTTCTTGTATAGTAAAATTTTAGCTACGTATTTAAAATTTTCTGTAACGTGAGTTAAAAAAAACTTGTCGCATACGAATTATTGTGCTTTTCTCACTTGTCACCACATTGAAATATATCGCGGTAATTTTTACCGTGAAATTCACGACAAAAATTACTTTTTAATTCTCTCTGTGTAGGATGATCTGAAATGAAAAATAAAAAGCACTTTGCACTTGAAAAATCAAAATGCCAAGCTGTAGAAAAAAAAGTTTGATATCTGATAAAAAAAACAACTTTAATAATTTATTATCAACAAATGGATAAATATATCAAAAAATCATCCAGGCATACGACAGAAAATATTATAAACTATGCTCTGTCCGAATTTGGAGCGCATCGAACGCATAGATTTTGAAATACGACTTACAGCATTTCTTAAAACATACTGTAGTTTCGAGAAAATCGCAAAAGAAAAAAGGGCAAACCGCAGCTGGGCGGTTCGTCATAGCCCAGTGGGCGATCCGATCCATTCCGGTCAATTTTTGGAATTTTCACGAAATCTTTGTTAAAATTAAAGTTATGAGCCTAGCCTATAAAACTAAGCAATTAAAAAAAATCGTATTTTTGTAACTTCAAGCTTATGTAGACTTCTCGAATTCACATAATTCCGCAATGTTACTCGCAATCTATCGGTGCGGAATATGAGCATGGCCACGTCGACTCGTTTTTGTCATCTGTCATGGAAATGTTTTTCTTGCATCTTTCATTCCATCGATATGGCGGAAACTTTATTCTATTATGAATCACCAATATTCAAACGACAGCCCGGACTATCGATAAAAAATATAGGAATAATATAAATCCCTGAACAGCTTGTAGCTTCAGTGTTAAAAGTTTTTCTCGCAACGTGAAAACTTATCGAAAGTCCGAAAGCCTCGTGGGCACAAGCTTCAGCTGTTTTCGCGAGATAGAACCGAATGTTTGTACCAACCGTGAGTAATAAGGGAAGGGCAAAGGGCGGTGAGAGGTTTTGCCACGTGGCTGAAACTTTGTTCAGGCAAAAACTATTCTTAAAGGGGAATGGGTGTTGAAGGATCGTGTACGTTACTCGAGGTATGCTCATGTATGTATCTGTTCTATATATATGTGTGTGTGTGTGTATATATGCATGTGTATGCAGAGAAGTAAAGCGAAAGAAAAGCACACGCAGGAACGGAACCAAAAGATCGATCGATTCCTCATTAATATGAATAGGCTTTTCTCGGTATTTTCGGACCAGGAAGTGCGAGCAAGAAACTTTCTTCGTGGCTAAACTTCTTCCGTTTACATACTATGATTCTTCGTTCTCCATACATTTTCATTACATAAGAAAATGGTCATGTACATATTAAAGTGTGTCGAAACAGTTTTTCTTTTTTTTTTTGGCATCTCCTACTTTTGAGTGCAATTGAAGATAAATTCCCCTTGCGTCTCGTAAAAGGAGGGGCTCCGGGAAAAGATCTTGAATGGTCTTTATGGTCCAAAAGGCCGCAATAATGAGGTACCCTTTAGAGATAGCTACCGGAGATTTCTTTTTGCGGTAAGCAACGCAAGTTCGCCAAAAATTTTAATCAAGGGTGAAGAGATTAGATTTAAAAGGGTGAAGATTTCTTTTACTTTCTATCGGAGGAAACAATTTCCGGTTATAATCAAAAGCGGAAGACCCACAAAAATTGACACTTTATCGACACATTATTAATACATATATATATATAAACAAAAATCAAGATGTGTCAAAGGTGGGCGATACAAAAAAATAAAAATATTCTTTCCACACACCCCCGTGTACTTAAGGCCTTAGGCCACTCTAGGATTTTCCAAAAATCGATTTTTTTTTGTTAAAAATGTACCTTAGTACCTGTAAAATTATATTCCAAAAGATTATGGGTATGAAAAATCTCTAAGTACTCGATTTTCGAATTCGAGCGCAACCCCTCTTGATTCATGTCATGACTTTATACTAACTTTGAACGCGTTTATCTCAAATCTACATTTTTCAAGTCGGCCGGACTCATAACTCAAAAAAAATTTCAACCTATTCACTTGAAATTTTAACTGTATATTTAGAATTATAGTTTCTGAGACACCACGTAGGATTTTTTTATTATATTGCATAGTTCCTTTTTTATAAACAATTTTCTGCCGATTTTCTCATGGCATTTTATACTTTTTGTTTTAGAAATGCGCCATTTTGACAAAAAACAATATATCAAAAAATCGTACGTACTTCTATAGCTATTCTTATATATAATCGAAAAATCTATAGTGTCTCATCATAACTCAAAAATTATAGGAGGAGGCGAAAATTATAGGTTGGTCCGGCCGTTAACCTTCCAGAAATAAAGGCGTCATCGGAAAACCGCTGCACAATCGCCATTTTGACATGTATCGCTATAAAAAAATAATGTTATATAGTCAATTACGTGTATAAAAAAACCCCTATTTTTGTAATTCCGATTTATTTTATGGTTTTGCTGAAAAAAAATCACAAAATATACCCTTTTTTAGCCTCTAGAGTGGCCTAAGGACTTAAGGTATTGCTTTCGCGGAGGGCCATATTTAGTGACGCTAAATTACAGTGGCGCTCAATAAAAATAAGTTACAATCAATCATTATACCCAATGATGAACTGGGATGAAAAGTTTCGCATGAATTTTGTAGATTTCGACATTTTTACATGTTTTCTGAAAAGTAGATACGAATATTCTTCCGCTGGCCACATTTTTCTAAGTTTTATCATTAATGTTTTCTTTAAACATTCGGCGACGTCCTGTTTTTATTGTCGTTACGAAATCTTCAGAATTTTTCCTCGCTAAAAGCAGTTCATATCAGCCATCTAGAGTTATTCAGTATATAAATTGCCAGATAGAAAAGTGGCCAGATAGAAAAGTGGCCAGCATGTCATCGCCATAAAGTGCTGCATAAATTAGATGACATTTAAAATCGTAATTTTGTGTTAAAGGTTCGGTAACTTGGCTTGAAATTTTGCCAGCATACTGGGATGTATTTTGACTTGATTGCAGACGAAAATCAGTTAATTATCAAACATTCGGATTCGTGAAAAGAATGCCTTAACAGTTATTACATGCCTGTCTTACGAACACTTCACCTCTCCGCCAAATTTCAATGAGTATTAGAAGCACAGGTCAATCGTTTTATTTTTATTCAAAAATTTTAGCAACGAAATTATCAAAAAAACTTTCATAATTTCATCGATAATGTGAAGGGAAGAAACAATAAAGCACAAATATTGAAGAGATTTTGCTGCACTTTTCCGTGATAAAAATTCCGCGAGTGCGCTCGTTCAATTGAATCGCAATTAGGTCACAGAATGTTCATTAAATCTTTACGCATTTTTTTTAATCTGACGAGCTATAGCATTATTTATATGCTCGTAATGATCATAAGGCCGGGGTTGAAGTCCGCAAGGGGAACTTTCGAGGGATGAAAACCGCAGGTGTAACATTTCTTGGGTTGGCAACAAAACATTTCGCACTTGGTATAAACACGCAGATAAGTATAAAGGGGTAGGAAGATTGGTGTCCTTCGTATGGAGCAAGAGCTCCGCGGGTCGTTTGCACTGTCAAGTTTACCGTGAGCTCGTCCTTACTATGCTGTCTCCCTTCTCTCTCTCTCTCTCTCTCTCCCTCTCTCTCTCTCTCGCTCTCGCTCTCTCTCTCTCTCTCTCTCTCTCTCTCTCTCTCTCGCTCTCTGTCGCTCTGCATCTCGTGGGGTTTGCTGTTTGTGCAAAGCTACTCGATACTTCAAGATAGCACCTTGAGAAAAGTGGCGGTGGAGAGGGACGGGGTGAATGGGTCTACAGGAAGAGAGAAAACGTCTTCTTCTTGTATATGTACCCAGTAATGGTAAACAAAATGACGCCATATTCGTTACTTTACGCGTTACACTGTTTGTCTTGCGCCATTTTGTTTGCCAGGGTTCGATATGTGCTGAACGCTTTCGACGCAACAAACCCTCCCTTCATCTCCTCATGCGACCTGATAGTCTCAACGCGAAACTGCTCCGCAGTTCACATCTGTTGCCATTCCCATTGCCTTGCCGTGTATAGGGTGCATCAGTGGTATAGGTAAGCAGAGGGAGATAACGGAAAAGAGCGAGAGAGAGAGGGGGAGAGAGAGAGAGAGAGAGAGAGAGAGAGAGAGGGAGAGAGAGAGAGGAAGAGGTTGTAATACGACAAACCCATTTCTGGTCCAGAGACGAGAGTGGACTTATTCTCCCTCTCTCTATCTCTCTCTCTCTCTCTCTCTCTCCCTCTCTCTCTCTCTCTCTCTTTCTCTCTCACACACACATATCTCGCTTTTTTCTGAAAATTCAGTACTATATGTACTCCAAGACCGGAGCTATTCTTGTGCAAACCTCCCGAGGGTGTATATTTTCCTCTCTTCGAATCACCCTTCACTACCTTCCTCTACTCATGACTCTCCCGCCCACCCCCCCCCCCCCCCCTCCCCTCTTTCGATATATGCTTAAACTCCAATTTGCAGATAATATTTTTATGCCCCTCTCCTCCCGTATAGGGAAACGTATCCACCAACAACGTTATACTCGTAATGCATTGAAAACTCGATACCCCAACGAGGTATGTCGTGGAAAACCGATTTCATATGATATTCCGTGATGGATGAACTTTGCGTTATTTATTCATCGTTTTATCGATAAATTCCGATTTTTTTTTCTCGTACAAACGAACGGTCGACATGCCGTTGGAAAATAAACTAATTCAGTAGGTCAATTAATTAATTGCGTAGGTCAATCGAAATTTATTTTATTATTGCATATAATTCAACTTTGGGGAATAATCGATGGAAAATAAAAATACTGTTGGTGTTTGCATCATTGGAAGGCAACGAAAAATCATTTTTCCTTTCCATTTGTTTTCTCTTTTTTTATTATTATGCAAAATCTTAAACTGCTGATTTAGATTGTTGATCTCTAACAAGGAACATTGCGTTGGTGTCCGCTTTCCATTTTTCTTAAAACTCGTGTATATACTAGAGCATCGGTAATCTATTAGATACTTCCCTTTTATCGTCGGAAAACCGATTTTAACTGAAGCATCTCAAGGGCTGATTTTGCATTTTCACCCTCTAGCAGCCCACCGTTTTCAGTCAAACAGGAAATTCTTCTAATGGCAAACGATCAGAAATCCACGATGGGTGCATTGAGAAAAACAAAAATTAAGGAACGAACCACCCCTTTATTTTTATTTCCCCCCCCCCCCCCCCCCCGTTTAAGAGGGGTGCATTAAATTATACGTAATGAGTAACCCTTTGAGCGGGGGGGGGGGCAGAATTAACGTTTATGTATTTTTGTCGGATAGCAAGCTTAAGCTTAACATTACAGACATTTTCGACGATTTTTAATGAAAATTAAGGGTTTTGCGGAAAATGAATGGAGACTTCGTGTTCCTATGAAAAGAACTTATGAAAAAAAAATCCAGATTTGTTTCACATTTCGGCGAAAAATAAGTGTCTCTAATAAGTGTTCATTTAACCTCCGGTTTGATTCGAAACTCCGCTCCGCGTGCATTCTCTTCGCAATTATTTGTTCTTGAGAATGCTGCTTGATTCGTCGAGCCATGATCATTTTTTCGGTTTTTGGCAGAATTTCTAAGTCGGACCCACGATTTGCCCGATTTTTTCCGTGCTCCAAACATCAATTTGGAGTTTGTAGAAATATTCTGAACCACCATACACATTTCAAATACAGAGAAAAACAACTGCGATAAGAAACTTTAAGGCCGTCTTCTAGTCTAGAGGGCCAAAAATTGGGGATTTTTCAACATGCGATTAAAAAAAACAAAAAATATTTCCGTATCTATCTTTTTACCACATATTTATTCACCCTTTGACATTGTATAAAAAAATTGGCGAAAAAAAAAATCCATAATTCTGGTAGATGCAGGCTGGTAAAGTGGGGGTGGAAAAAAAAACGGCCTCTCCTGGTTGACATGATTCCAACCCTCGTGGTCATCTGAAAAAAAAATAAAAATAGATTCTTAATTAGTAAGGATGTCATTACAGCCCCTACCTCAGGCAAAAAAAAATCGCAAAATGGCGGCTGTTTAAAAAAAAGATCTTTTTTTGCTGTGTTTTTTCACGATTGTTGATTTTTTAAAATAATTAGCAACAAAATTTCGCGATAAATCTGGTAGGGGCGATAGAGGGGTGTATAGAGAAGGTCCACAAAAAATTTCAAGTAAATCGGTTCATTACAACTTGAGATATCATGTCAACCGTCTTGAATAAAGTAGTTTCGAGAACAACGCGTTTAAAGATTCGAGTACAGTTTCAGGCAGTCTAAGTCATATAATGGTACATATACTTACATTTCGTTAATCGGCGATTCCTGGTCCATAAAATACTCCTTCTTCTTCAAAATCGAAGTCTTTTGATGTTTTTTGATGATCAGAAGTTCGGAGTTCAGAGCGGTGAATCCGCTGTTCATCACGTCTGAGAGCGAACGCGTGACTTTCAGGACCGATCGTAATCCCCTGGACGTCCGTTGATATTTGGAATTTCCAAATTTCCTTTGGAGGGTATATTCTTGAAATACTAAACATTGAAAATATGCACAAAAAAAAATTCGATATTTTCAAAATTCTAGACTAGAAGACGGCCTTAAGAAAGTGGTGGTTTACCTTAAGGTACTCGTATTCCTTTCGCGGAGGGCCGTATTTTATGGATGCTTAAGCCCGGGCCCCTTTGAATCATTAGTAGATTGTAGTAGCGCTTAATAAAAATAAGTTACAATCAATCATCATTACCCAACGCTAAACTGGAATGAAAAATTTCACACAAATTTAGTAGATTTAGACGTTTTTACATGTTTTCTAAAAAGTCGCACTTACGAAAATTCTTCTTCTAGTCACATTGTTCTGAGTTTTATCATTAATATTTGCATTTGTTTATTTTTATTTTCCCCTGTTTTTATTGCTGTCATGAAATTTTCAGAATTTTTTACGTGCTTAGCACAGTTTATATCAGACATCTAGAGTTACTTACAAGGAACATCACTTTGGTGTTCCCCTCCGATTTTGGTGAAACTTTTTTATGTGGAAGAGTATCAAAAACTAAGAGACACGTATTTTTTTTTATCGGCGGAAAAACGATTTTAAGGGGTGAAACGCACCCTCAAAAATGGGGAGGTTTTTCGTTTTTCGTCGATAACGTTTTAACGGTACGAGATATAAAAAAAATTCAAATTGCAACAACCTTTATTTTTTCGGGTACTATACATTGGAGATGAGAACGATGCAGATAACGACAAATTTCATATTGTTTATTGCAAAAATGCAATTTTTTCATACGTATCTCCGAGAATTTTGAATCGAATGGGATGTAATTTTGCATACATGTAGAGGATGGAAAAGTAGCGGATACGTGTTTTTTTCTTTTTCCGATATCTCATAATCGAGGGGTTGAAACTGCCCCTCGATTTTTTAGCCAAGAGCATCGTACAATCAGCTAGCCTTTTGGCAGTCCGGGCTAAATTCACGTCAATATAAGTTTGCATATTTGTTTGCGATTGCATATTTGTGAATTCCCCCGTATAACAAAAATTAAGGGGTGAGTCACCCCTGTGTTTATCTTTTTCCCACCCTATATTAGAAAGGGGTGGACCTAATTGGAGGCAACCTGTTCTATTTTGATGAAAACACAAAAATCTAGTTGACGTGTTTTTGCATTTTTTTCCAAATAGCAACCTTAAGAGGGTGAACTACCCTTTACCTGAACTTCCTTACCGCAGTCGTCTTTCCCTGTTTAACATGTCTTTGCTGATTCAAAATATTTCTACCAACTCCGAATCGACGTTTCCTCATGTTGCGAAATCAATATGAGGCCCTGAGAGGGTAATCCATCCTTCGCTATTTTCCTTTTCATTGGCGATTAAAAAATTTACCACTCTATTTTGATGAATCTGCTTTCCCGCCGGTGACGATACAATTCTATGGTTTTAGATACCTGTGGATATCATCCTTTTGCCATAAAGTGATTATCATCCTTTTGCCATAAAGTATCTTCAACGGATCTGAATCGACGAAAAACGAAAAACCTCCCCATTTTTGAGGGTGCGTTTCACCCCTTAAAACCGTTTTTCCGCCGATAAAAAAAAATACGTGTCTCTTAGTTTTTGATACTCTTCCACATAAAAAAGTTTCAACAAAATCGGAGGGGAACACCAAAGTGATGTTCCTTGTTAGTTTAGATGCTGATAAAAATTGTTTATAATTATTTGACAACAGTTAGGAGCCAGAACTCTTTTCGAATACATCAAACAATACAAATACCGTAGTATCCTACCCAGAAAGTACCTAGAACTAACGCCTATCCATCAGCAGATCACACTTGCATAGTTAAGATGTTGATAAATTTTTTTTACAATTATTTGACAACGGTTAGGAGCCAGAACTCTTTTCGAATACATCCAACAATACAAATACCATAGTATCCTACCCAGAAAGTACCTAGAACTAACGCCTATCCATCAGCAGATCACACTTGCATAGTTAAGATGCTGATAAAATTTTTTTACAATTATTTGACAACAGTTAGGAGCCAGAACTCTTTTCGAATACATCAAACAATACAAATACCATAGTATCCTACCCAGAAAGCACCTAGAATTAACGCCTATCCATCAGCAGATCACACTTGCTTAGTTTAGATGCTGATAAAAATTGTTTATAATTATTTGACAACAGTTAGGAGCCAGAACTCTTTTCGAATACATCAAACAACAGAAATACCATAGTATCCTACCCAGAAAGTACCTAGAACTAATGCCTATCCATCAGCAGATCACACTTGCATAGTTGAGATGCTGATAACATTTTTTTACAATTATTTGACAATAGTTAGGAGCCAGAACTCTTTTCGAATACATCAAACAATAGAAATACCATAGTGTCCTACCCAGAAAGTACCTAGAACTAACGCCTATCCATCAGCAGATCACACTTGCATAGTTAAGATGCTGATAAAATTTTTTTACAATTATTTGACAACAGTTAGGAGCCAGAACTCTTTTCGAATACATCAAGCAATACAAATACCATAGTATCCTACCCAGAAAGTACCTAGAACTAACGCCTATCCATCAGCAGATCACACTTGCATAGTTAAGATGCTGGTAAATTTTTTTTACAATTATTTGACAACAGTTAGGAGCCAGAACTCTTTTCGAATACATCAAACAATACTAATACCATAGTATCCTACCCAGAAAGTAGCTAGAACTAACGCCTATCCATCAGCAGATCACACTTGCATAGTTAAGATGCTGATAAAATTTTTTTACAATTATTTGACAACAGTTAGGAGCCAGAACTCTTTTCGAATACATCAAACAATACAAATACCATAGTATCCTACCCAGAAAGCACCTAGAATTAACGCCTATCCATCAACAGATCACACTTGCTTAGTTTAGATGCTGATAAAAATTGTTTATAATTATTTGACAACAGTTAGGAGCCAGAACTCTTTTCGAATACATCAAACAATACAAATACCATAGTATCCTACCCAGAGAGTACCTAGAACTAACGCCTATCCATCAGCAGATCACACTTGCATAGTTAAGATGCTGATAAAATTTTTTTACAATTATTTGACAACAGTTAGGAGCCAGAAGTCTTTTCGAATACATCAAACAATACAAATACCGTAGTATCCTACCCAGAAAGTACCTAGAACTAACGCCTATCCATCAGCAGATCACACTTGCATAGTTAAGATGCTGATAAAAATTTTTTACAATTATTTGACAACAGTTAAGAGCCAGAACTCTTTTCGAATACATCAAACAATACAAATACCATAGTATCCTACCCAGAAAGTACCTAGAACTAATGCCTATCCATCAGCAGATCACACTTGCATAGTTGAGATGCTGATAACATTTTTTTACAATTATTTGACAACAGTTAGGAGCCAGAACTCTTTTCGAATACATCAAACAATACAAATACCATAGTATCCTACCCAGAAAGTACCTAGAACTAACGCCTATCCATCAGCAGATCACACTTGCATGGTTAAAATGCTGATAAAATTTGTTTACAATTATTTGACAACAGTTAGGAGCCAGAACTCTTTTCGAATACATCAAACAATAGAAATACCATAGTATCCTACCCAGAAAGTACCTAGAACTAACGCCTATCCATCAGCAGATCACACTTGCATGGTTAAAATGCTGATAAAATTTGTTTACAATTATTTGACAACAGTTAGGAGCCAGAACTCTTTTCGAATACATCAAACAATACAAATACCATAGTATCCTACCCAGAAAGTACCTAGAACTAACGCCTATCCATCAGCAGATCACACTTGCATAGTTAAGATGCTGGTAAATTTTTTTTACAATTATTTGACAACAGTTAGGAGCCAGAACTCTTTTCGAATACATCAAACAATACAAATACCATAGTATCCTACCCAGAAAGTACCTAGAACTAATGCCTATCCATCAGCAGATCACACTTGCATAGTTGAGATGCTGATAACATTTTTTTACAATTATTTGACAACAGTTAGGAGCCAGAACTCTTTTCGAATACATCAAACAATACAAATACCATAGTATCCTACCCAGAAAGTACCTAGAACTAACGCCTATCCATCAGCAGATCACACTTGCATGGTTAAAATGCTGATAAAATTTGTTTACAATTATTTGACAACAGTTAGGAGCCAGAACTCTTTTCGAATACATCAAACAATAGAAATACCATAGTATCCTACCCAGAAAGTACCTAGAACTAACGCCTATCCATCAGCAGATCACACTTGCATGGTTAAAATGCTGATAAAATTTGTTTACAATTATTTGACAACAGTTAGGAGCCAGAACTCTTTTCGAATACATCAAACAATACAAATACCATAGTATCCTACCCAGAAAGTACCTAGAACTAACGCCTATCCATCAGCAGATCACACTTGCATAGTTAAGATGCTGGTAAATTTTTTTTACAATTATTTGACAACAGTTAGGAGCCAGAACTCTTTTCGAATACATCAAACAATACTAATACCATAGTATCCTACCCAGAAAGTAGCTAGAACTAACGCCTATCCATCAGCAGATCACACTTGCATAGTTAAGATGCTGATAACATTTTTTTACAATTATTTGACAACAGTTAGGAGCCAGAACTCTTTTCGAATACATCAAACAATACAAATACCATAGTATCCTACCCAGAAAGCACCTAGAATTAACGCCTATCCATCAACAGATCACACTTGCTTAGTTTAGATGCTGATAAAAATTGTTTATAATTATTTGACAACAGTTAGGAGCCAGAACTCTTTTCGAATACATCAAACAATACAAATACCATAGTATCCTACCCAGAGAGTACCTAGAACTAACGCCTATCCATCAGCAGATCACACTTGCATAGTTAAGATGCTGATAAAAATTTTTTACAATTATTTGACAACAGTTAGGAGCCAGAAGTCTTTTCGAATACATCAAACAATACAAATACCGTAGTATCCTACCCAGAAAGTACCTAGAACTAACGCCTATCCATCAGCAGATCACACTTGCATAGTTAAGATGCTGATAAAAATTTTTTACAATTATTTGACAACAGTTAAGAGCCAGAACTCTTTTCGAATACATCAAACAATACAAATACCATAGTATCCTACCCAGAAAGTACCTAGAACTAATGCCTATCCATCAGCAGATCACACTTGCATAGTTGAGATGCTGATAACATTTTTTTACAATTATTTGACAACAGTTAGGAGCCAGAACTCTTTTCGAATACATCAAACAATACAAATACCATAGTATCCTACCCAGAAAGTACCTAGAACTAACGCCTATCCATCAGCAGATCACACTTGCATGGTTAAAATGCTGATAAAATTTGTTTACAATTATTTGACAACAGTTAGGAGCCAGAACTCTTTTCGAATACATCAAACAATAGAAATACCATAGTATCCTACCCAGAAAGTACCTAGAACTAACGCCTATCCATCAGCAGATCACACTTGCATGGTTAAAATGCTGATAAAATTTGTTTACAATTATTTGACAACAGTTAGGAGCCAGAACTCTTTTCGAATACATCAAACAATACAAATACCATAGTATCCTACCCAGAAAGTACCTAGAACTAACGCCTATCCATCAGCAGATCACACTTGCATAGTTAAGATGCTGGTAAATTTTTTTTACAATTATTTGACAACAGTTAGGAGCCAGAACTCTTTTCGAATACATCAAACAATACTAATACCATAGTATCCTACCCAGAAAGTAGCTAGAACTAACGCCTATCCATCAGCAGATCACACTTGCATAGTTAAGATGCTGATAAAATTTTTTTACAATTATTTGACAACAGTTAGGAGCCAGAACTCTTTTCGAATACATCAAACAATACAAATACCATAGTATCCTACCCAGAAAGCACCTAGAATTAACGCCTATCCATCAACAGATCACACTTGCTTAGTTTAGATGCTGATAAAAATTGTTTATAATTATTTGACAACAGTTAGGAGCCAGAACTCTTTTCGAATACATCAAACAATACAAATACCATAGTATCCTACCCAGAGAGTACCTAGAACTAACGCCTATCCATCAGCAGATCACACTTGCATAGTTAAGATGCTGATAAAATTTTTTTACAATTATTTGACAACAGTTAGGAGCCAGAAGTCTTTTCGAATACATCAAACAATACAAATACCGTAGTATCCTACCCAGAAAGTACCTAGAACTAACGCCTATCCATCAGCAGATCACACTTGCATAGTTAAGATGCTGATAAAATTTTTTTACAATTATTTGACAACAGTTAAGAGCCAGAACTCTTTTCGAATACATCAAACAATACAAATACCATAGTATCCTACCCAGAAAGTACCTAGAACTAACGCCTATCCATCAGCAGATCACACTTGCATGGTTAAAATGCTGATAAAATTTGTTTACAATTATTTGACAACAGTTAGGAGCCAGAACTCTTTTCGAATACATCAAACAATACAAATACCATAGTATCCTACCCAGAAAGTACCTAGAACTAACGCCTATCCATCAGCAGATCACACTTGCATAGTTAAGATGCTGGTAAATTTTTTTTACAATTATTTGACAACAGTTAGGAGCCAGAACTCTTTTCGAATACATCAAACAATACAAATACCATAGTATCCTACCCAGAAAGTACCTAGAACTAATGCCTATCCATCAGCAGATCACACTTGCATAGTTGAGATGCTGATAACATTTTTTTACAATTATTTGACAACAGTTAGGAGCCAGAACTCTTTTCGAATACATCAAACAATACAAATACCATAGTATCCTACCCAGAAAGTACCTAGAACTAACGCCTATCCATCAGCAGATCACACTTGCATGGTTAAAATGCTGATAAAATTTGTTTACAATTATTTGGCAACAGTTAGGAGCCAGAACTCTTTTTGAATACATCAAATAATACAAATACCATAGTATCCTACCCAGAAAGTACCTAGAACTAACGCCTATCCATCAGCAGATCACACTTGCATAGTTAAGATGCTGGTAAATTTTTTTTACAATTATTTGACAACAGTTAGGAGCCAGAACTCTTTTCGAATACATCAAACAATACAAATACCATAGTATCCTACCCAGAAAGTACCTAGAACTAATGCCTATCCATCAGCAGATCACACTTGCATAGTTGAGATGCTGATAACATTTTTTTACAATTATTTGACAACAGTTAGGAGCCAGAACTCTTTTCGAATACATCAAACAATACAAATACCATAGTATCCTACCCAGAAAGTACCTAGAACTAATGCCTATCCATCAGCAGATCACACTTGCATAGTTGAGATGCTGATAACATTTTTTTACAATTATTTGACAACAGTTAGGAGCCAGAACTCTTTTCGAATACATCAAACAATACAAATACCATAGTATCCTACCCAGAAAGTACCTAGAACTAACGCCTATCCATCAGCAGATCACACTTGCATGGTTAAAATGCTGATAAAATTTGTTTACAATTATTTGACAACAGTTAGGAGCCAGAACTCTTTTCGAATACATCAAACAATAGAAATACCATAGTATCCTACCCAGAAAGTACCTAGAACTAATGCCTATCCATCAGCAGATCACACTTGCATAGTTGAGATGCTGATAACATTTTTTTACAATTATTTGACAACAGTTAGGAGCCAGAACTCTTTTCGAATACATCAAACAATAGAAATACCATAGTATCCTACCCAGAAAGTACCTAGAACTAACGCCTATCCATCAGCAGATCACACTTGCATGGTTAAAATGCTGATAAAATTTGTTTACAATTATTTGACAACAGTTAGGAGCCAGAACTCTTTTCGAATACATCAAACAATACAAATACCATAGTATCCTACCCAGAAAGTACCTAGAACTAACGCCTATCCATCAGCAGATCACACTTGCATAGTTAAGATGCTGGTAAATTTTTTTTACAATTATTTGACAACAGTTAGGAGCCAGAACTCTTTTCGAATACATCAAACAATACAAATACCATAGTATCCTACCCAGAAAGTACCTAGAACTAACGCCTATCCATCAGCAGATCACACTTGCATAGTTAAGATGCTGATAAAAATTTTTTACAATAATTTGACAACAGTTAAGAGCCAGAACTCTTTTCGAATACATCAAACAATACAAATACCATAGTATCCTACCCAGAAAGTACCTAGAACTAATGCCTATCCATCAGCAGATCACACTTGCATAGTTGAGATGCTGATAACATTTTTTTACAATTATTTGACAACAGTTAGGAGCCAGAACTCTTTTCGAATACATCAAACAATACAAATACCATAGTATCCTACCCAGAAAGTACCTAGAACTAACGCCTATCCATCGGCAGATCACACTTGCATCGTTAAGATGCTGATAAAATTTTTTTACAATTATTTGACAACAGTTAGGAGCCAGAACTCTTTTCGAATACATCAAAAAATACAAATACCATAGTATCCTACCCAGAAAGCACCTAGAATTAACGCCTATCCATCAGCAGATCACACTTGCTTAGTTTAGATGCTGATAAAAATTGTTTATAATTATTTGACAACAGTTAGGAGCCAGAACTCTTTTCGAATACATCAAACAATACAAAGACCGTAGTATCCTACCCAGAAAGTACCTAGAACTAACGGCTATCCATCAGCAGATCACACTTGCATAGTTAAGATGCTGATAAAATTTTTTTACAATTATTTGACAACAGTTATGAGCCAGAACTCTTTTCGAATACATCAAACAATACAAATACCATAGTATCCTACCCAGAAAGCACCTAGAACTAACGCCTATCCATCAGCAGATAACACTTGCATAAAGATGTTGATAAAATTTTTTTACAATTATTTGACAACGGTTAGGAGCCAGAACTCTTTTCGAATACATCAAACAATACAAATACCATAGTATCCTACCCAGAAAGTACCTAGAACTAATGCCTATCCATCAGCAGATCACACTTGCATAGTTAAGATGCTGATAACATTTTTTTTAATTATTTGACAACAGTTAGGAGCCAGAACTCTTTTCGAATACATCAAACAATACAAATACCATAGTATCCTACCCAGAAAGTACCTAGAACTAACGCCTATCCATCAGCAGATCAAACTTGCAATGTATGCTATGCAAGTGTGATCTGAGTATGATTTAAGGCAAGAAATAACATTTTTTGCCTTAAAAGGTGCTTAAGGATCTTAAATATCGTATACCAAAATATTATGGGCGATGAAAATGTCTAATTGTTAGTATATAAATTATTAGATAGAAATGCGGCCAGCATGCCATCTCCATAAATTGCTGCATAAATCAAACGATTTTTAAAGTCGTAATTTCTTGTTAAAAGTATACAGGGATGGATTTTTACTTAATTAGTAGACGAAAATAAGTTAATTGTTAAATATTCGGGCTCGTGAAAGGAACAAGTAAAGGAATAAGTAAAACGCAAAAATACATAAACTTCAAATCTACGCCACCCCCCCCCCCCCCCCCCCCCCCCCCCCGCCCTCAAAGTGTTACCGTTTCGGCGTGCCACGACCTCGGATGCTTCACTGGGGGTCGTCACACATGTTTATGTGTACACACACACACACATACCTATATATGAATATTATCTCAGCTACCATTAATTCGCAGGGGTCCACGAAGCAAACGCGTTTCATCTCTTCTCCCCTGTGCTGCCTCACCTCTCTCTCTCTCTCTCTCACTATCTCTCCTCTCCTCTTGTCTCCTTGTCTCTCTTCCGCCATGAGCACTGATGGTCTTCACAACGTATCTTCTCACAGTAAACCTGTCAAACCACCGGCTGTACAGTCGGAAACGTTCCTGTGTCCGATTGCCAGTGCGAGAGGGGGTCCATCCGGCAAAGACGAGTCGGCGACCCCCATCGGATCCAGCTAAGACCCCCAGTGGACTCGATTTTTTTTTGTCTTCCTACTCATCGCGGAAGCGACAGGCACAAACACACACAGAAACATATACTCCATTATTCCTTCAGAAAATGCATTGTATCGTATTAAAAAAAAAAAGCAGTAATACAGTGAAGAGGGCCAATGAGAATTTCCGGGATTAACGTTCGCTGGTAGCGACCAATCGGGTCGACCATATGCCTCGGAAAAAAATGTATGCGAACGAATCCCGTTCTGTGATCTCGTGAAAAGTCCTCTTCTCTCTCTCTCTCTCTCTCTCTCTCTCTCTCTCTCTCTCTCTCTCTCTCTCCCCCTCTCCTCGTTCTTACTGGATGCATTAACGCTCGCGACCCAGAAAAAGTTCAATCGTCGTTGGCGAAATAAACCTCGTAGTCCGAGAGAAGGCAGCTGCACGTTTCGCTCATAGGTACACTTCCTACTGGCTTCGTTTTTTTTTCCTTTTTCTGAGATCGTTCTTCCTCATCCTCGGCTTTCATTTTCCTCGCGGAGCTTCCTGCTCCTCCGGAAGCTTCGCGACGCACGTTCGAATACGTTGAACACTTTCGGCGCGATGTTTTTTCTTTTCTTTAAAGAGACGGCCGCCAAAGACGGTTCGCGGTGGCCGGTGTACCGATCATTTTGTTCGGGTGTACCGTATATGTACACATGCGAGTCACGTTTTAAAAGGGAAGAATGGGGGGAAGAACGTTTAAAGGGTAAAACTGAGATGGTAATTTTTTAAGTCGGACTATTTGCTGATCTCTCGCTCTCTCTCTCTCTCTCTCTCTCTCTCTCTCTCTCTCTCTCTCTCTCTCTCTCTCTCTCTCCCCCCCTCTCTCTCTCTCTCTCTTTCTGTGCATCTCTCCGTAATGCCGGGTCATCGAGATACGAGGAGGAAAAAGGAAGAAAAAAGATCGAGAACCGTTATGACGGAAGTATATCGTGCGAGGGGGTTAACAGGCAGCGGCGGACGCCATTGTAGCCTCTCGTTTTCTCGCGTTTCTCGTTTATACGCGTCGCGTAGTAACGCTGACGACCAGGTGCTCCACGAGCGAAGAATCCGGAAATTAAATTTCTATTATTGCATTCCTGATACACAGCAGCAAGCTCCCTGACAAAGTCTTTTTGAGGCTCCGCCATAACCTAGCAACTAATGATAACGCGCCCAACAATTTTCTAATAACACGCGACGCATTTTTTTTTTATTATTCTTCTCGTACAAGCTCACCTCTCCTCTCATCTGTAACATCCGATCGGCGAGGCGGTGAGATTTCTTTTTCCTTGGGACTAAGGAATGTAGATGTGTGGTCGGAAATATAAAGGCAAAGCACATCGGCGGAAAATCTCAATATTCGGTAAAATCTTACGTAGATTCAACGGGTCTGCATGAGCTTGGAGCCAAAAAAAAAAACAGATCAATTTTCAATTTTTTTTTCTGTTCAGAGTATTGGGGTGACGAGGTCGGGAGTGTATACACGTCTTGCCAAGTTCCAGTTTTTTGATTTCTTGAAAAGTATTGAGAAACAATGAAGTTATTATTTGAACAAAGTGCCGCGGTTGCTGCGTGGCCAATAGCTGTACGTGGTTCATTCAACTAGGGTGATCGGGAATGAAAAATTAAAAAATGTACTTTCAGTATAATAATGGAACTTCTGTATGACCGCATACTTATTTGAAACATTGAAAATTACGAAAATGGCAAAATGTAAAAAAAAAGTTCGAGTTTTGACACAAAACCAAGTAATCATTTGTTATTAACAAATCGATAAACAAATCAAAACATGTTACCAACTATGCTTTGTCCAAATTTGATATAAATCGGGCTAATAAATTTTGAGATACTATATACACCGATTCATAAAACAGAGTTTCGAAAAACATGCCAAAGAAAAAAAGTTAAATTACGGCGAGACGATTGGTCGTAGCGTACCTCCACAAAGATCCCCATAACTCGGTCAATTTTTAGACTTTTTGCCAAATCTTTATTGCAAATTAAAGGTAAAAACCCCACTATAAAACTGTGCAATAAAAAAAAATTATATTTTTAGCATTTCAAGCTCATACAGACCTTCTAACGTGGATTTAAAAAATTATCTGCATTCTCTCGTTCGATACATAAGCTTGCGTTCCTTTCCGTCGAAAAGCAAATTCTTCACTAGTGTAGTATTAAGCCAACATATTCCACCGATTCGAGCAAGAACGCGGTCCTTCCGCGAATTTATAGAAGGATAACGGTTCTCGTTTTATTGCATCGCGAAGAGAGGCGGCACCCTTCATCCCTTTGCTCTCACGAGCACGTCTCTGTATATACGGTGGACACCGAGTACACGAGGCTGGATTGTTCATACAAGACGTAATTGGAAAATACTTGGCGAGCCTCGCGTCCTGTCCAACCCGAAGTTTCTCTCTTATTCTCTCATACCTACACTTCTTGCCTCTCTCTCTCTCTCTCTCTCTCTCTCTCTCTCTCTTGCTATCTTTCATCCCTCAGTGCTCCAGCATCCTACTGCTCTTGAAGGGATGCTGCGACCAGGAACTACGTTCTCTGAAAACCGTCTCTGTTCTCGTGGGTGTATTTTTGGTCTCTCTCTCTCTCTCTCTCTCTCTATCTCTCTCTCTCTCTCTCCAGCTCTTTCTGTTTCTCTCTCTCATTCTTCCTTGGGCACGAATAGGGTGCATCCGTGCCTGTTTGTTTGCTTTATCTCACCCAACAAAATTTTGCCAGTGAGATGAAGAGCGCGAGAGAGGAAGAGAGAGAAAGGGCGAAAATAATTTCCAGAATCTACCGTGATCAGCAGAGTGCGGACTATCCTGCGGGCGATTCATACTATAATCCATTGCGGCACGAACTTTGTCGTGTTCCTGGTACATCGGACACTCGAGAATTTTATATTTCAAATTCTCTCGGATAAAGAGCCTTGGTTCGCGAGATTTAGCCCTTTCAACCACCCTCGTTATGCCCTTTTGAACTTCAGGAATTCTTCCATGTTGATACCTCTCTCTCGCTCACTCTCTCTTTTGGTCCACGTTATACAAATACACTGGACGCACTTGTTTTATACGAGGACACCGGAGTGGCTCTTTTCCACGTTGTGTAGAGTAGAGAACACGCAAATATACCAAATTGCGAACGTTTCAGAGGAGACTATCCACCATGTTGTTGTTTCTTTTTTTTTATTCGATTTTTCGACTGCAAAGCTGAATGGCCCTTCGGCTCTCTTCATCTGTCGGGTATGCACGCTCCCTTTTTTCCCACGTTTTTTGTCGTATACAAGAACGTGGTTACCCTTTGACGGAAAAAGAGTTGTTAAAAAATTGCGCAACGTTATTACGATAGAGCCAAACACCAATTGCGCTTGTACATCTGACTCACTCTTTTCAGGGATTTAGTTCATATGTTTGTTACACCTTAGAGATACATTCTTGACTGAGTGACGATCTTTCATATAGCAAATTGATTGTTTGCAAGACATCTGTATCGGAGCAAACATCGAGGAGTCTCTTCAGTTGACTTAGGGTTGACTTTCCATCGGAATGGTAAAAAAACGGTTTTTTTTCTCGAAAACTTTTGTCTTTTTAGCTCGATTCATGTTATCTTGTCCGTATAAAACGATTATTTATTATTTCTTTTTATAGAACTTTTGCGATGAAAAATTGCTCACATCGTAACTCCTCGTGGAATTATCCCATGTACAAAATTTAAAAACCGTTATTAAAATATACGAATCTGGAGATCGCATTCGCTGTGATCAAGCGAAAACTCTAGTTTTATGAACTTACCCGCGAGTTTAAACAACGCTTTGGGAAAAGGCCTTTTAGGGCACATATTTATTTGGGTTTGTTTGGGTTAATTGGTAAATTGATAATTGTTAAGAAAGGATTTTCATGAACGATTAATAATTGCGGCAGTGATCGTGCCAATTGTTTCGAAAAAATGTCGTTTAGGGAAAAGCGCGTTGAAAATTATCTTCTTTTTTTTTGCATTTCTTTTATCGCGTTGATGATATGCATCCACTTACGTATCTGTAAACTGCAAACTTGAAAAAATTCGTCCCAAAATTCCCCCGACTTTATAAAACAAGAACGTGAAAAGCAGTTAAAAAAAAAGCCTTCGGCAAATGTTAAAGGATGCTAATTTTTTTTTCAAACTCAAAGTTTTACAGCCTCGTTCTTCGAGAATAAAAATATCAAAATCTAGACAATTCAGCGCAATCTCATGGAAAATCGTTAATTTGACCCACAGTTAATATTTCTTGCAGACATTATCTTCGATCATCATAAGAAACTGTGCTAAATTCCTCAAACGTATGTTTTAAGAAGGTTGGAGCGGTCCGATTTAGTCAAATGACGGTTTATGAGTTTATTTTTTCAATAAAATAGGTAATTTAGGTAATGAGGCTGATTCTTTCAATTTTTTTATTCGAATAGAATTACAATTCAATATTGTCTTCCTCGAAATAACTTCCTTGGGAAGCCACACAGCGCTGGAGTCGGTTCTTCCAATCCTCATAGCAGTGCAGGAACTTGGATACTGGAATAGCCTTCAGCTGGTCCGTTACAGCCGTTTGAATGTTTTCGAGCGTCCCAAAATGTCGTTCCTCAAGGTGATTTTTCAATATCGAGAAGCGGAAAAAGTCACAACGACTCGAGCCAAACGAATAAGAAGGCTGCGGAGCCACAGGAATGTTTTTACTGTCCAAAAACTCGTTTATTGAAATCGCTGTGTGACAAAGCGTATTTTCGTGTTGCAACACCCAGTTATTCTTGATGTTTGGTCTCACACGCATGACCCTTTTTCGAAGTTTTTCACGAACCTCTCGGTAAAAGTGTTAACTGACCGTTTGACCTTAAGGATTAAAAAGATTCGTAATCTTTTATCAAACCTTAATGGTTCAATATTAAATATACAGGGTGTCCCAGGACGGAATGTCATCCCTGAAATGGGGGCTTGGGGGTGAAGTTCTGAGTCGATTGATATAAGCATGTATGGTTGCCAGATCAACCCCTGAATTATTATTAATTTTTAAAGACGGGCCAATCGTCTACTTGACGGTAGAGATTATTTTGACGATGATTAATCACATTTCGTATATATATATATACACATATATAGGTGTATAATATACATACACATATACATATGATGAAGTAAGAGGTGGCACATACAACGAAACACTGAGGAAGCTGGTAATCAGAGTGTATCGATTTTCAAGAGCATATTCTCTCTCAAAGGAAGCAGCTATTGGAAACAAGAGAAGACTTTGTGCGCCTCTTCCCAACATTGTATTGCACGAATTTCTCGCCCTGCGGAATCTGTTTCTCCTAACGCCTCTTAACTGCTTCGCGCATATATATTCCACAAAATTGACTACGACCCGCTGCTTCCAATTCCATCGAGAGGGATCGGAGCCCCTTCGCAACACGTCGTTGCTACGAAATACTACTCAACTGAAAATTTCGTTATATATAACTTTCGAAGTATAGGGAGGCAGGGAGACAGAGAGAGAGAGAGAGAGAGAGAGAGAGAGAGAGAGAGAGAGAACGGGAATTTCATAAATCGAGCTGTATTGACTTCGACATATAAAAACCAAAGGGAAAACGATTCTGTAGCATGCGTATTTGCACTTTCCTAGAAGTATGAAAAATATTTTCTACGTAAAATGTTATCTATCTTGGTGTATTTATATATACGTGTTTGCCAATATTGCGAAAGGCAGACGTCGAAACCGATGCATTCGAAAAAAAAGTGGATACCCCGCAAAGCTGTTTCCTCATACGAGGATTATATATCAACGAATAAAAAGGTAAAACAAATAAAATCATATCCGCAGTCGGAAACTTTCTCGTATTTATTCAGCCTTGTTTGTTCTACATGTGTTTTTCTTACTTCAATCTATTTTTTTACTGATTTTGCTTCTGGCTTCTGGTACATTTCTAGCTTTCATATTGGATAATCGAAATGTTTTTAAACGGTCGGTTATGAAGCTACGCTATATCAGGACCGCGCGCAAAAATAAAGTAAATAAACACAAGAAAGATGCATCTTTTTTTTGTTAACAAAGTTACACAGCAAAGGATGAAGGACTCGATGTGAGAGGATCAAGAATCGAAACGAGACGTATCGATTTTTTATTTTTTTCGAAACGTTTTTGTACCTATTTCTATGTATAACGATGACGCTGTTACAACAACGACGAGAGAATCCAGCCAAATGCAATCGCCTTGGAGCCGTGACAACGCTGCCGTCACCGCCCGATTCAATTAGCAATGTGGAAAAAACATAAAACCAAGCGAAAATATGATGCGAAACGCTTCCGGCGTGGACGCCGTCGCCATGCCCCGGAAACCATTCCCACAACTTTTTTTCCACCCTTGTTGGATTAGCCTCTGTGGTTTGCCTCCTACACTCGAGTCCCTCAACGAAATGACGTTCTGCCGCTTTTTCCTCATGCCCGTAGCGTATATTACAAGTCGGAGCCGTATATTTTCCTTGTTCCGAGAACGCGTGACAAGGATCACCCGCGTCGAACAATACTAATTCTGGGATTTCATTGATTCTCGTGTTTATTGGATTGGAGATAATTTGGACAAATGAATAAATTGTTGGGAATGGTGAGCGAGAGCTTCGGACAAGTTTGAATGGCGGCACAGGATTACTGTGGAAAATCTGTCACCGATACAACCAGCTATATTATCACTGAGTTTCAGTTGCAGAAAATCAGTAAAAGTGCCTTCGGCTCGACAGAGCGCAACTAAACGGTCACCCATCTATGTATTGACGCCGGCCAATGCTGCTCAATATTAGAGGTGGCCGGATACTCGCACCAACCACGTCTCCACTACTGTTCATTTTGTTGTTCAGTTATTTCCAACTTTTCTAACATTGAGTCAGTCATCAAAATTGATATTGTAAGAAGAATCAGAAATAAATTACTTTCATTATTAGTGGATTATCAGTTCGTACAAAATAAATCTGATTATTGAATCCCTTAAAAGAGCCTTGCCAACGTCGAGACCGAATTAACAGGTCTGCATGAGCTTGGGACCCGAAAAACAGGTCGGTTTTCGTTATTTTTTTTTCTGATGTGAGCATTGGGATGACGAGGTCGGGACTTCACACACAATTAATGCATAGTTTTTCCAAGTTACAGTTATTTTTTTTTATTGAAAAAGATTCATAAACAATGAAATTATTATTATTTAACCCTTTGGGGTGACACGTTCTGGTCACAGGGGGTCGCAATGACCCCAGTCATGTTTAAAAGATTGCCGCGTTGAGCGCATCATTCCGAATGACTCATAAAAATTCAGGATGTTAGTTTGAACATTCTAGAATATGGCATCAATCGAATTTTTGAATTGCGGAAAAAATCAGCAAGTGGTCAATGCGTAAAGAAGCCCTTTTCAAATTAAAAAAAAAATCATAACTCTTGCAATTTTCCATTTTTTTTCATATAATTTTAGGACGATACTCTTGAGATATCATATTTTAAGGGAAAAAATAGCTCCATAGTGGGCGTTTTAAAAAAAGTATTTATTCTTATATCTGAAGAGCCATTTCGGAGTGAAATAAAGAAAGATAATCATGAAAAATGAGCGGTTTATTGTAAAAAGTGGCCGCCAACAACTTATAGTCATTTTGGCTCAAAGTTGCGTTCGGGGTCACTTCGACCCCGGGTAACCGCGGAGGGTTAACAATGTGTCGCCGTTGCTACCCAGCCAATCGATGTAGGTGGTTCTGTCAACTAGAGTGATCTCAGATGAGCAAAAAAAATGTACTTTTCGTATTATAATAAAAGTTTTGTATTACCGGATACTTTTTTGAAATGTCAAAAATTACAACAACGGCAAGCTGTAAAATAAGAAATTTCGATTTTTGACCACAAAGAACAACTTTAATCACTTTTTAATAACAAATGGATAAACATATCAAAAAAGCATACGATAGAAAATGTTATAAACTATGCTGTATCCGTATTTGAAGTGAATCCGATGAATAAATTATGAGATACGACTTACACCGTTTCATAAAACAATTTTGAGAAAAACGTAAAAGTAAAAAAAAGGTGAATCGCAACGAGACGGTTCACTGTGGCGTAGTGCGCGATCTGATTCGTCCCAAAAATCGTCATAACTCGATCAGTTTTTGAAAATTTGACAAAATCTTTGTTGCACATCGAAGTTGAGACCCTAGTCTATTAAACTATGCAATACAAAAAATTGTATTCTCATCATTTAAAGCTTATGCAGACTCGTAAATCGCTTACTACCAATGTGCCACATTCACTCGGTTCCATCGGAATCTTTGCAAATTTGACGGAGCGATATCGACAATTTTTTTCCAATCAAAACAAAAGTGCAAGATTCACTCGTTCAAGGGCACGGGATATAAATGAAGAAAAATATTTTTAGATACGTTCATTTTATAGAAAATATAATCTATTCCCTATCGTGGACACTTGTCACTTCAAAAACATTCCGTATCGCTCGTATCTGGAGTAGTCACCACACGTTGTCCTGGATAAATATCAAAGCTCTTTGTTGGGTCCCAGTATGAGGGGGATCGTAGCGCGAACAGTGGAACAAAAAGAAGAAAAAAATAAGCCCCCGACGTAACGAAGCATCCCTTCGACGACAGCCAACACCACGGAAACTTGTTTTTCATCCCTTCGTCTTCGTTCGATTCTTCTGTTCAGGAAGTAAAAGTTGCGCTGGCATTGTCCGCTGATTTCCTTTTAGCGTCGTACTATGCGAGACAGGAATTCATCGTCCCTTTTATTCGCTCTCTCTCTCTCTCTCTCTCTCTCTCTCTCTCTCTCTTTCTCTTTCTCTCTCTCTCTCTCTCTCTCTCTCTCTCTTTCTTTCTCTCTTTCTCTCTTCTCCTCTACCGTTCTCCATTGGGCAGTTTACCCGTATAAACTTCAACCCCTTCTCGGAAGATTTTTTCGTCTCCAAGGGCTGCAGGGGGTTCATCGACATCGCGGATGCTTGCCCGCGACCCCCCATGAAACGCACGAGCAAGAAACACCTTGTATAATAATCGAAGGAAGAGACCATAGGCCGGTTCGCGAGTTTTTTTTTTCCTCCTATTGGTTACAATACGCTTACATACATAAAAGCGATTGGGGAGCAGTGAACATTTTCAGGCCTCTTCTAACTTACGGTACGAGTTCCGTCAATTGTTTAACAGCGCTGAAGTTTTATTTCATATTTCTTATAGGATTTATTTATATTTCGTTGTCCTCGCAAATAAATCGACACTCGTCTTACCGAAGTGGATTAAAAAAACTGCCTGCTTATTATCGTCAATGAATGTCGAATTATTAAAAATGATTCATCCTAAATATCAATACAAATTGATGAAAAAAAAAATATCGACAAAGAAGACTAAAGAAGTATCAATACAAAGATCATGCGAAGATTTTATTTGTATTTTTAATTACGACTTTTGTAGGCAAAAAGTTTAGAGTGACAGTTGACAACATAGACGTTCCAAAGTATCGATGCGTTAAAAAAGAAGATAAAGGACCACTCTCGCTTTTGCCAGCGGTCTCCCCTACTTATTTGTAAGTTAACTGACCAGTCGAAAGATTCATTCGAGAAGTGGGGATGGCGCCCCATTTTCAGTGGTTTGAAAGACCACCAGCGAAGAAATCCCGCGGTCTTTGCCTTGCTCAAATTTAATTCGTTGATTTAGTCGACTCACGAACTTCAACTAGTGCAATACGATAGCATAAACATTCGCTCTGGTCACGAAAAAAATATTCCTCGACGGACCATGTTATAAACAAAAAATAGAAAAAAAATCACAACAAACAATCTCATTAACAATTTTAAATTAGCCAACTCGTGTGTCGATCGTTCAATACAGCTTTTCGCTCAATACAAAATTCGTTCAATACAAAATTTTCGCGTCGATGCGAATCTTCCTCATTCGCATGAAATAATTAATTAAATAAATGATTAAAGAACACCGTGCGCTCGGATTAGTGAATTGGGACGCGGAAATCATAGTGTGAGAGTGCGAAAGCATCGATAATTTCGGAAAAATCAACCAGGCCCTGCGACATCGAGAGTTATGAAGGGATTTGTAATTTCATCATTGTAAATCATAATGAATATTATTATTTTACTCATAATTTACAACTGATTGGAGAATTGTTAATTTTGTCACCGCAAATAACAATTAATGAATATTATTATTCCAATTAGCATTTACAAGTGATTAATGAAATCTCGTTACCGCTTTAGTAATTAACTGAGTTAACGCTCTCACACGAGCCCTATTTCCAACTCTCACGAATCTTGTTTTACTTCGATAAACTCGGGGATACTTGTTACGTGATTTTCGCAAGCCGGAAACGGTTAGCGACGAGCCTATTTTCGTTGCGAAGAAGAGTAAACGTGTTACATCCGACGCGTTCTTTGCCACGAGAACAACTTTTTGTTTCTCCACATCATTGTGCCCGACGAAAGTTTTTCTCGCTCATCTCAAGACGGTAGTCGAGGAAAGGTGGAGTGTCGAGATGAAAAGCGTATTTTCGTGGCTGGTTAAAATCGTTGATTGATCTATCGTCGAGGAATAATCGGTCAGGCCGAAAGAAAAGTTGCCAATTCTTGTCGCGCGCCTACGATGAATAAGCCCAAAAACGTCAAGCATCACTGAGACTGGAATTACAGAGAGAAAGAGAGCAAGAAAGAAAAACGGGTGACAGGTGTCACGTAAACGTCGAGAGCCCTCGTGTGGGCCGTGCACGAGCAACGAGGCCTAAAAACGCGCCGGAATTTTCACGTAACATTCGCGATGACAGCTTCGAGATAATTTCCTCTTCTTTTTTTTTACTGGCGATACGTGTTTTTTTCATACCAAGTTATTGATGTTAGCGTCATAGAGCGACGAGATGTTTCTTATCGTTTATGTATGATTGATATATTTGCGATCGATTGTGTATTCGTTGAACCGATTCGAGTGGTAGTGCGAGGTGGGAAGGTGTGTGTGCGCCGGAAACTCGTGACAAGACGGCCATCCTGAGTTCCGGCTTGGTGGAGTGACATGGACGGATACGATCATAACTGGTACCAGCATCATCATAATCTCCGTCATCATAATAACAGTTATAATAGTCATCAAGATCATAGCCATCATCAGCAACATGGCCAGTATCATCTGTACTACAATTCAATGGACCAAAGCGGTCAGTCTTCGTTGTATCAGCCCCAGCAAAGCGAGGAGCAAATGCTTCAAGTACAAACCGCGCATCATCATCATCATCATCATCAGCAATATCACCAACAGTATTATCAGCAAAGGCAACACCAACAAGACTACCTCTATCGATTCTCCTTGCAGGTATAGGCGCACAAACATATACAGACATCACTTATTTTGTAGTCAGACTTTCGTATTTACGTCGAAACGTTTAACATCCCTTTGTAGGAGTGCTATCACTTGCTTGGTGCGATTATCACACCTATTCGACTATCTATCCAGTGCCAGAATGTTCTGGCTTGATCACGTTTGTCCAGTGCACCTATCAATTTACCATCCTTCAGCATTACGTAGCTATAAAATCTTGATAACGTCGTCGTGGTGGTCCATTCGTCACAGCACAGACCCGCCTTCTACCTTCGAAACCCTTTCGTTTCAAAATCTAAAATAATTCCACAATGATAGCATCCACTAAGTATTTTGAAGTAAAATGATTGGGGCTACTGTAAAATAACGACTTTCGATAACAAATCCGAAAATGAATTTCAGCTTGCGTTGCGTCTATAGGCTATCTACCCAACATTATTCGAGAAATTTGACACGTTAATTAATGGTTGGTATCCATGTTTGTAAAGTTGTCTAATAAGCCACGAATAAATTCTCAAATGCCTTGCAGGTAATTAAATTCCAATTCTTTTCGCGTTCATGGCGAGTGACGTAACGCCGTTTCAAAAAGTAACCTTTAGCATGCTTTTTGGAAGTACTTTTCGAGATGCTTTTGGTCAAGAATTGAATTTAAATCATTTTTAGAAGGGATGAAGCTGATTGGTAGATCAGTTGATACCTTCTGGAAAGGATCAAGCTACGTTGAAGATAACTTCGTATCGAAAAGATCAAAATACTTTGTTGATAACTTAATCATTTCTGGATAGGATCACGCTACTTTGTATTTTACTTGATACTTTCTAAAAAGGATCAAGTTACTTTTGGGATAACTCGATACGTTCTGGAAAGGGTCAATCAAATTCGTCGATTATTCGTTACTTTCTGGAGAGCATCCAGTTACTTTGCGCCTTATTTGACACTTTCTGGAAAGGATCGAACTCCTTTGTATTTTGCTTGATCATTTCTAAAGAGGATCAGTCTTATTCGTATCTTACTTCTTGCTTTCCTGAAAAGGATCAAAGTACCTTGCAATAAGTGCAAGAATATTTTTTGGTATCACTCCTCCGGCGATACTTTTCAAATGCATTTTCGTCCGATTCATTTTGGACGAAATTTTTCATCGATTCCCTACTGAAGGACATTCGATCGATACTCTTCTCCCGCACCAGGATATTCGCGTTTGCAGAATGCGCGTGCTTTATGGCCAGGATAGGGGCGGTTGCGGGCGAAAGAGTGAGGTGAACGGGAAAATTTATTGCGTACGTTTCTTATCGGATCACGCGCCATGCACAAAAGTGGCCTCCCCCCCCCCCCCCCCCCCCCCTCCTCTTCCTCTCTCACTCCCGCACATCTACCCTTTCTCGCGGCAACTCGCTGTTTTCCAACGCAGTTTGAGGTCTGAGGCACCCTCTAGCTCCTGGGGAATTAATCAAACTCGACAGTACGAACGTGTTTTCCGGTGATTTTATGGTGCTCGGATTTCGCGTACACACTCTTTGTCGTTCATTCGAGTGTACATGCACACATACGCATATTTCTCTCGTTGCGACGTATACGAATAGCGATCCAGGTACAAGAGTGCCTGTCGCGTACGCCATCGTCACTTTTGGGCAACATGAAAAAAGAAACGAAAATATATTTCCCAATGGCCTATTCGTTCTAGCAGTGCAGGGACGTTAAAAGGTCATCGCTGATGGCCGGTAATTGGAATCGTATTATCAGCATCGTATTTGTCATATATATATATACATCTATGTATCTATATATATGTCCATATGACAATGTCCCGGAACTGCCGAGCTGAGCACAACCCTTGCGCGAGGGTGCTTACTCCTTCATGTCAGGATGCTCGGGTTTACAAAGATGAATTAAGTATCCAGTGTAACCTGAAAAGTGACGTTCAAAAGGAAAATCTACATACCATGTACCGATACTTATCCGAATCACCCCTATGTATGTTCTACGGTCGTATTTAGTTTTCGAGAAAAAAAAAGCCTTTTTTTATTTTTCTTCTTTGTATGTATTTCAATCACAAGCTAAAAAGATAGGTTTGAGAGGGTCAACAACTAAAGTTCAGTTCTGCTTTGAAAAACTTCTAAGAGAAAAGCTTCTCCCTCGAAAACTAAAAAAGGTCTTGGAACATACATGCACTGCAAGTCCAAGTGGGTTATTTTAACACAGCTACATGTGGTCACCTTGTGGTCACTTTTTACACATTTCCGAATGTGTAATTTTGGGATTCGCTTCACGTGTTTTGTATTACACACTTAAGTGTATTATTTCTATGCATGTTTGATGTGCTATTTGATTAATTTTAACACACTGCATGTGTTATGGTTTAAGGCATCACATCCTGTCTACTGAATGCATGGAATATTTCATAAATCCGGAATAGAATAAAATCCTAAACTCAGAATTCTACATCAATGATTTTTTATTATAATTCGTCATTCCCAAACGTCCAGAAAAGATTTTTTTCGAAGATAACATTTCGCCTATACATGGAATCGAATCTACAACCTACCTGCCTATACTACGCAGGTGATAGGCCCGTACGATGTCAGGTGATTGCAGCATTTTACTCTTTAATCTCAGATATGGCATAACAGACAAAATAATTCCTATAATTATTTGTTGTGTTACATAAACTATATCAATCAGTTAATGCAATTGTGTTAATTAGAGAGTTTTATTAAATATCATGATGCAGATTTTTCGAAACTTAATCTATATATTGTCTATGCATAATTCCGTAGCGAAAACCGAGTAAATTTGAAAAACAAAATATTTACCAAAAAAAGCGATTTCAATCAACTAAATATCTCTCCACGAGCTTCATTATTCATCTTTCATAGAAGTCCTGAAATCTTTGAGCAAAGAAACCATCTAAGGGGTTTTCGAGAATGTCCAGGAAACTGAATGTTTCATTATTCAAACTGTTCCGTTGCGTCCGGAACAAGTGATAGTATAAAGGTGCAAGGTCCAGACTATAAAGTGAGTGCACCAAAACATCCACCCAAGCCGCAATAACTTTTGCCGGGTCATCAGAAAAACGTGTAGGCTAGCGTTATTCTGGTGGAACACTAAATCTTTTCTGTACACAAATTCGGGCCGCTTCTAATCGATTGCTCGCTTTAATTTATCCAGTTGTGACCAGTACTTGGTCGAATCAATCGTTTTGTTTGGTAGAAGGAGCTCATAATAGAAGATTCATTTCCAATCCCACTAGACACAGAGCATGCCCTTCTTCCAGTGTAGTCCAGCTTTTGCGACCGTCTGAGCCACCTTCCCGAGCTTCGACCGTGATCTTTTGCGACTGACATTGTTTTAAACAATTAATTTTTCATCGCCAGTAATCATTCGCTTTACAAGTTGTTCATTTTAATGACGTATGAGCAGCCCATCGCAAGCTGAAATTCGGTCCATTAAATTCTTCTCGCTCAGTTTGTGCGGCACCCAAACATTAAGCTTGTTTATACCATCCCAAGCTTCCGTAAATGTCTCGAAACAGTCGATTGGTCAATGTTGAAGTTAAGTCCGATCTCTAGAATCGTCAAATGCTGGTCGGGGTCGATTGAAGCCTCAATTTTAACCTCAGTAGTGACTGACTGGACTGAGGAGCACCTTGGAGATCAAAATCTCCACAACGAAATTTCGTAAACCACTTCCGACATACACTTTCGCTTACGGCTTCCCTCCGTACACGGCACATATCTTTTGGTGAGTTTGCGACGCGTTTTTGCCTTTTCGGAACCAAAAAAAGCCAAATGCATCGAAAATACACGTTTTTTCCTTCCATGTTCAAAATGTAATTAAACTTCCTATACGTCATGGATCTCCAAGGATACTTTTTAAAAATGTCGGCACAAGTTTCAGCTTTCACTTTATATTCGACACTTAATATGGTTGACACATGTGCGAGCGAAGAAACAACTGCTAACGACATCTGTCGGAATTTTTCTACCGGATTATGCATAGACTCAATACAAGGCATCTAAATTTTCTTTTTGGACGTCACTTTTCAGGTCACCCTGTATATATACATATATTTCATTCCTCGTTGGTGTATATATTTGAAAAGAGGCATGCATAGATGAGAGAGGGTTGGAAAACTCTGAAGAAAATGTGGTGGGAGGGAATTGAACAGGACGAAGATATACGAGAGCGAACTGTTGAAGAGGCTGCCTAAACAGCAATAGTAATTCGTTCACTGACAAAAGCTTTTTCCCCGAACAATGACGAAGCCTCTTCTCGCGTCTCCTCCATGCGCGGGCTCCCCCTCGACGTTACGACTCTCGGTCTAACGCGTTTCACCGTTGCTTTTCCCTTCTACCCTCATACCACCGCGTCTTTTCCGCCACTATTCGCCCCAGCTGCACGTAGAGGTTCCCGCATCCGTCGATTTATGCCATAAAGGCGCAAGCCACGTACGTCCGCCGGCAAATTTTTCCCACTTGCGACCTTTCGTGTGCCAAACGTTAGATCGTTGCGTCCGGTATTCTGTCCCGTCTGTTGCCGACAGTTTTCCTCGCCGAGGGAAGGCGAACGAATTTTTGAGCGTGTATCTGTGTGCTCTCACTGTCTATCCCCCTCGCTCTTGTACTATACAAGCTCTACCATTTTCTGTCGCATTCTTGCTGTCTCTACATCACCCATATTACTCTGTCGTGTGCTACAGCTTTTCACGAGTTCTACGAATACATGGAATGGGAAACGGTAATTGCCGAGGCGCTGCGCGAATCTCATTCGCTCTTTTGTCTGCACCGTAGGTGAAGACACTTGTACGTATACGTGGATATATTTATATATACAGGGTATACCAAATATCGTGGATCAAACAATGAAAGGCGGTAGCTAAGGTAATTTTCAACCAAAACGGTCATATACCGACTAGTCCGTTTCTCAACGATTCGAAAGTTATGATTTTTTTTTCAATATTTTTTGAAAAATCGATTCCCAACTGAAGAAAAAAAAATAATTAACAAAACTACTTACCGTATGCGGGTTATTTTTGGTAAAGATGTAGCCTGATAATGTGGCATTCACATGAAAATGCAGTCTTCATAATTGTCATCATGAGTTATTAGAATAAAATGAATTTGTAATAATTTTGGGTCATAATTCTTTGTCTTAGGTTTTCATCGTTGATTTCGACAATCAAGTGTCTTACCGAAAGTTGGCCCTGTAGTAGAAAAATTGGTCCACATTATGAGAATTCTGCAAAAATGTTTGCTGGGACATTTAAACAGTCGAAAGCACCAAATGCCCATATCACCAAATACTCAACCAATTTCAGAATGAGAACCGTAGTAATAAGTAGGCAGCAAAAGAAACACTGAACGAACGTCGATCCGATTGAAGAGTCACATATTGTCTACCTAAGAATTGGTTTTGCTAGTACCCCCTTCATTTTACGTACTCGTCATAAGTGTTCTGCATTCGAATAATGCATTCCCGATCCAAATAAACGAGCCAAATTTGCTTGACGCCAAATTCGGGTTTCGAAGAAAACACTACCTTGCAGTGATAATAAAATCGCTAATAAAAAAAACATTCGCCGGTAAGACTATAGGTTGTACCTTTTCGAATCCTCATAAGGTGGAACTATTTTCCTACTACAGGGGCAAGCTCCGGTAGAACATTTTTCTGATAAAAACCTAGGGAAAAAAATTATGTTCCATAAAGTTATTACAAATTCATTTAATTCTAAAAACTCACGATGACAATGATAAAGACTGCCACTCAAAGCCACATTAGCCGGCAACATCTTTTTAAAAAGTAACCCGCATATGGTGAATCGTTTTTTTTTAATAATTTTTTTTGTACAGCTGAGAACCGATTTTTCAAAAATATTGAAAAAAGTTCGAAGGTTTGGATTTGTTGAGAAACGGACAAACCTGTCTATGACCTTTTTGGTTGGTAATAATTTTAGCTACCTCCTCACTTCGTATGATCCACGACTTTTGGACCACCCTGTATACAGGGTGGTCCAAATCCAGGGTGGTATCAATACAAGTGCCACGGTAAAATAATTTATTTATAGACGAGCATACACATATATATCAACGAGATCTCGACATCTAATACCACTCAGCACCCCCTTTCTCTCTTTCATCCTCGCGCATTCTATCAAGAGCGATTATCGTGCGAATAGGAACTGAGTGAAGACCCCTCGACTTGCTTCGGTCTCTCTCGGTCTCTCCGACTCCATGGTACGTCTTTCGTTTTATACTTGTCAGAACACTGGACCAACTTTGCCATTTACTGAAGCATTCAATTCGATTCGCAAACGCCAACGCTGCTCCACGAGATTATACGAATCCTGCACATACACAAGGTTGATGTACGTATATATATGCTTTATTTTATGGTAGCGCAGAGATTGCGGAAACTCGTAGAGATCGACGGGAGCGAATTTTCGTGAGCGATGTGCTCTATCCACGGCTGCATTTGTCATACAAATGATATTGGACGTCGTACGAGAGCGAGGTCCTCGGGTGATCCTCGGAGAATCCGCGTTTCTCCGGAAGACCCGTCAACGTTTTCATAGTATCAGGGTAGAAGCAGCAGTAGGAGCGATGCATTATGGTGTGCAAAGCTGACTGGGATACGTTGTCGCATATCGTGGTATCGAGAGTCAGCTGTTTTCTTTGCGGACTATGCAGATTATCCTTCCTATGTGTCTCGTTACTCCCCGGAGTCCCGCCTCCTGTCTCTTGTCCCCTGGCCAGGAAAGCGGATGATCTGCCAACGACATATGACGAGAGAGACTACTGTTGAGCCTGGAGTCCTTGAGGAATTCGAGCGATAAGGAGCATGCAGCAGGATACCCCGTGTTGCTCAAATGTCCCTAGGATTTGAGGCACATGCAAGTTGTGACGTAGCGCGATAACGAGCCCACACGGTATGAGAAACGATCAACGTCGAAGAGGCAATGTAGCATGGAAAAATTGCCGCGCAGTAGCAGCGCTCATCACCAAAGCCAACATGTTACGCGTGTGGCACTGATTGGCTGTTGATGAACCAACAAGAGTGCGGAGACCTGCGAAGCGCAAGAACTGTGATCACCTCGATCAGCTATCGATTCAATTAGAACTCGAGTTTTCAGATACTGTAGGGAAACTATGCAGAGCGAGGAAACTCTACAGGAGACAACGAGACAAGTCCTCGTCACATCTAGATGCAGTACGCTGTAACCAACAAACTGATCGATCAATGGGAGCAACCTGGAAGACCAGTGGCTCCTCATTCCAATTGAATTGGACAGGAAGAAACGTTTCAAAAGTCAATCATCACTAGAAACGGTTCAAAGTTTACTGTTTTTACCACTAAATGGCCAACTGGCCAATCCTTCGTGAAGGCTCCAAACGTGGCAACTTCCACTACGCTGTCGTGTCTAGCCTTCCTCGGCAGGATATTCACATCACTCGTCGAGCCCCGAACGCACACTGTCTTCGACGAGATTGAGCCGTGAGCCGAATGTTTATGGAGGGCTGTAATTACTGCGCGGTCGAGGTACGGCGGGGGTGGTAGAGCCAGACTCTCTCGTATAATGGGCCGGTAACGGGGGAAGGATCGAGGCAATAGCAACGAACGACCGGACGAACAAGCGAGGGTTCCCTTACGTTTACACACAAACACACACACACACATATTTACATGTTCGAGCTCCGGGAGCTATCGCTATGTAGTCAGTGGTATACACGCACGCCATTGCCAGCTCCGTCAACAGGGTTATTGTTCATAAGCCCGGACGCCATGTGTTCCCAAAATTTATGTGTTCGGCTGAGCCAACGTGTTTCAGCGGAAGCGCCAGCATTGGCGCTTGCCTGTGCAATGAAATAGCGGGAGGCATACATATACATATATATATATATATATATATATATATATATATATATATATATATATATATATATATGTGCACACAGTAGCAATGAGAGCACGTTGCCTCCGCAACGATCCTCAAAGGATTGTACGGTTGGATACGCGGGTTTAGCGCGGGAAGCGGAGGTGGAGAATCGCAGAGGGAGTCGAAAGTTTACAGAGGATGGAGCTTCTTCGGTCTTGCACGTTCCAACGAACCCACGAATTTCCACTCGCCTCTTTTCGCCCGTTCTCGACTGTCGTCTCGTCTCGCATCTCAGCCGAGAAACGACGAGACGAGCGAAGCGTAAGAACGAAACGGCTGAATGCCCGTGAATTGAATGATGATACTGCGGAGACGATTTTAACGCGACATTAACACTATCGACTAATCGTGCCGGCGACTCGTTGAGAAATTGAAAAATCTTCTCAACTAAAATAAAAGTTTTTGTTCGCCTCTAGCCAGAATATTTGTACACGTGGGTATGTATCGTGGAAATTAGATAGCAGGTTGCAGGTAACGCTGTAATACGACCTATAAACGAACGCGAGAGAAACGCGTCGTTATATTGCCGTTCTGGGAGCCTTGAACGACCATCGAGGATTCCCCGAGCCTCGTACTTATATTACTCCGTTATAGGTACAACCCCCGCACGTGCGTATATATATATATATATATATACGTGTAACGTTGTTCAGCAAAACGTTGGTAGGTGAACGACGCGAATTCCCACCCCGTGTCGATTCCACCGAGTGCAATCTCGAAATATAAGCCTGTACGCGTGATACACCGGGAGCGATGAAAATCATTGTGCACCAAACAGAACACTAACCTAGGCCGCATAAAAAAATCACACGTACAGAGACACACGTGCATTCACAACGCTGATATAGAATGGGAAACAGAAAGGCAAAAAAGTAAATTCACGGAGAGAATTAAAAAGTAATTTTTGTCGTGAATTTCACGGTAAAAATTACCGTGATATATTTCAATGTGGCGACAAGTGTGAAAAGCATAATAATTCGTATGCGACAAGTTTTTTTTAACTCACGTTACAGAAAATTTCAAATACGTAGCTAAAATTTTACTATACAAGAAGGGTAGGGCGCACGATAATTTTTACCGAGAGCACAATACATTTTCCTATAACACTCATTAAATTTTATAATAAATCTTAAAATAACTGTTATAAAGAAGATACTTTTTTATAGACATTTTTGAAAGGCATAAAATAATAAAATGCACAGTAAAATTTCGCTGATATTATATATTTTTTAAATTTCAGTTTTGCGTATTTTGTTACACATCAAAATTTACTAGAAAATCTGGTAAAATTTTCTATCTGAAGAAGAAATTTTATTTTATTTTCGTGAAAATCTGTGTTTTACTTAGTAATAATAAGCGAAGTTTCAGGGTTGTCATCTGGTTACCGTTACTGCACGGTATTTTTTAACATTTAATTCTCTCCGTGTACGTGAGCTGAAGAATGAAATTGCTAACGAGTTCAGCAAAACCTTGCAGTTTTAACCCTAGAAATCATGTATCATTTCGTCTACCTTCTATAATTCGTGGCTGGGGCAGATACACACTCCATACGTTTCTTGTAGGCACAATCGCTCCATTGAGCAGTAAAAAGAAAAATTGCACGATACTGCTCGTTTTTCAATAAGGAAGAGAATGGTGTAAGGCTAATTCGATTTTATTAAAATTTATTTAGTGAAAAACCTGTTACACCCCGACATAGATCGAAAATCAGCGAAAAACGCATTAAAAAAGAAGTTCTATTGGGTGGGGGTCAAAATATCGAATGGACAAATATAGAACGACAAAGATTGCGAAACGACAGAATTATGAACTCTCAGAATAACGAAGGTTAAATTATTCGAAATTTTATCTTTCGATCGATGAAAAAATCGAATGACTATAAACCAAAGCATCATTTATTCGAGAGCTCATTTATTTGAAAACGTATATTCAGATCGTCTGCAATTTGAGACATACAAATACAGATTCGAACAATCTATAACATCCATATCTTCGAAACGGACAAAAGCGAGTATCTAATATTCGTAATACCGTCTATAGCGAAAAGCAATATATCGAGACGAAAAATATCGATGGTCCGAAATGGCGAATGCCAAAATGGCGAACATCGTATGGATGCCGTCCCGGCTGACCGCTAACGCCATCTGCCATCTTCATTCTGAAGCACAAGTAGCATTGGCCCGATATTTCAAATTTTCGTCATACGGACCGTTTGCCCGTCTAACCTATCGCTATTTTATCTCCGTTTTGCTTGGATAAAAAAACAATTAATACTCTACCTCAAATTCGTCAGCATTAACGATTATGATGGATGAACGTGCGAAAGAAATTTCCACGTCTGAGTTACGAATTTTCTTTTTCAAATCAAATTTTCTCTTTCGTGTAAAAAAATTCTGTTTGGAAAAAATTTTCATTTTAGTACAAATATTCTCTTTGATGCAATTGTCTCTTCAATACAATTGTCTCTTCAATACAATTTTTCGTTTCGGTACAAATTTTCTCTTCGGGAGGAATTTGCTTTCCTACCGAATTTTATGTCTGGTCTAAAATTTGTATCAAAGAGGAAAGTTGTGTTAAAGAGAAAATTTGTGCTAGACCAAAAATTCCAACCGAAGAGTAAATTTGGTTGGATGAGAAAATTTATACCGAAGAGAACATTTGTGGAAAATGATTTTTTCAGTAGGAACAGTTTGGCTAAAAGAAAATATTTGCATCGAACACCAAATTTGTTCCGAAAAGAAAACTTATATTGCGTACAAATTTCTTTTTCGGTGCTAATTTTCCCGTTCATCCAAATTTTTGTCTTCAGTCCAAATTTTCTCTTCGATACAAATTCTTTCTTCAGTCCAAATTTCTTCTTCGATACAAATTTTTCCTTCGGTAGGAATTTGCTTTCCGGACCAATTTTGTCTGGTATAAAATTTGTACCAAAGAGACAAGTTGTATTGAAGAGAAAATTTATGCTAAACAAAAATTCCAACCGAAGAATAAATTTGGTTGGACGATAAATTCGTACCGAAAAGAAAATTTGTATATGGAAAATTGTTTTCTTAGTAGCAAAAATTTGGCTAAAAGAAAACATTTCCATCGAACACCAAATTTGTACCAAAAAGAAAATTTCTATGCATAGAAATATCTTTTTTGGTGCAAATTTTCTCGTGCATCCAAATTTTGTCTTTGGCCCAAAATTACTCTTCGATACAAATTATTCTTTGGACCAAATTTTCTCTTCGATACAAATTTTTTCTTCGATACAAATTTTTCTTCAATACAGATTGTCTATTTGATACAAATGTTCTCTTCAGTAGGAATTTGCTTTTCGGACCAATGTTCTCTTCGGTGAAACATTTGTACCAAAGAGGGAAGTTGTATCGAAGAGAAAATTTGTGCCAAACGAAAAATTCCTACCAAAAAGTACATTTGGTTGGTCGAGAAACTTCGTATCGAAAAGAAAATTTTTGTATGAATAATTTTTTTTAGTGGCGAAAATTTGGCTACAAGACTACATTGAACACGAAATGTGTACCGAAGAGAACATTTTTATGCCTAGAAATTTTTCTTTCGGTATAGAATTTCTCGTCCATCCAAGTTTTGTCTTCGGTCAAAATTTGTCTATTCAGTACAATTTTTCTCTTTGGTACCAAATTTTCTATTCAGTACAAGTTCTGTACTGAACAGAGAATTGGTCCGAAAAGGAAAATTGTATCGGAGAGAACATTTGTATCGAAGGGAACGTTTCTACCCAAGAGAATATTTGTATGAAAATAAAAATTTGTATCAAAGGGAACATTGTTACCCAAGAGAATATTTGTATGAAAAAGAAAATTTGTCCCAAAGAAAACATTCGGACGAAAGAGACAATATGGCAGATCAAGAAAATTTGTACCGAAAAAAAAATTTCTAAGTGGAGAAGTCAGAAAAAGGAAAGTTTTAGGCTTTTCATTTTCAAAATATTTAATCGGGATGGGGGTAAAAGGAAAAAACAATAAGCGTATTTGTCAAGTATTTATTTTTATTGACTAGCCGCCTAGCCAAGTTCTCCGTGGCGGCTCGGTTGTGTCTGTCCGACATATGGGACACCGCCGATCCCGCTGCACGTTCCAAATTTGGTCCGCACACGTTGCGCAACTGCAAAGGTGTCCACACGGCCAAAACAAATGCGTCGCCCTTGCAAGAAAACATATCTTGCATGATGCTGTAAAAGAAATTGAAAACAAGAAGTACACACAATTTGGACTGTATCGCCGACAATTAGTGCAAAGTACATGCCAATAACGTCGATGTTTCAAGAAACACAAGAGTTTGGAGTCAACCAAAATTAAAAAAGCGTTTGCTTGAAGCACTAGCGATACCACGGGTCACATTCACTCGAAAGAGGAGCGACCCTTCGAATCACTACTACTTCAAACAAACGCCGGCGTCACCGCGGTTCACATTAACTCGGAAGAGAAGCGAGTCCGCGGTTCTGATGCCTGATGATAAGGTGCACTGGTGGCCGTTCAGCTCTGTAGAACGCAGTTATGTATGAAGAAGTGAATTTTTATTTTTTGCTACAACGTGAAACCAAGTACACTCGGTTGTTTGAAAAACTGTGTACAATTCTCTGTAAATATTAGGGCTTTTCTGGTCGAAAATTCGAAGTAATCTTCGTATTATGCTTTGCGCTTTTGAATATTTTATGAAACGAATTTGGGGGTAGGAGGACGTGCGTCTTTTGATCAACCCCTATTTTATTAGCAATTATATTACGGAGATGTTATCCAAACTAAGAAAGTCAATCCAAAGAATCGTGAATGCCTCATTTCCCTCCAGCGTTTGTAAGAAATACCGGCGATCTCGCGGGCCACGTTAACTCAGAAGAGAAGCGGCCCTACAAATCGCGGGCCACGTTAACTCCGAAGAGAAGCGGCCCTACGACTCACCACTATTTCAAACAAACGCCAGCGTCACCGCGGGCCACATTGACTTCGAAAAGAAGCGGCCCTACGGATCTTTTGCCTAATGGCAAGGTACACTGTAGCCATTCGACTCTGTGGAGCTCTGATTTGAATCAATAAGTGAATTTTTATCTTATTAGAACGCGTAATTACGATCACTCGGTTATTTGGTAATCTGTGTCTACTTCTTTTAGACTATTAATGGTTGCCTGCTAAAACATTCGAATTTATCTTCGGGTTGCACTTTCTGCTGTCACGAATGTTATCATCAAGCGCGTGTGGACGAGAGGGGGTCACGTGTTTCTTTTTCACCCGCTGCTATGTTATTAACGATATTACAAGGATATTTTGAATAAAAATGTCAATCCAAAGAAAGGTGAATGACTTATTCTCCTCCAGCATTTGTAAGAAATACCGGCGATCTCGCGGGCCACGTTAACTCCGAAGAGAAGCGGCCCTACGAATCGCGGGCCACGTTAACTCCAAAGAGACGCGGCCCTACGACTCACCACTATTTCAAACAAACGCAAGCATCACCGCGGGCCACATTGACTTCGAAAAGAAGCGGCCCTACAGATATTTTGCCTAATGGCAAGGTACAATGTAGCCATTCAACTCTGTGGAGCTCTGATTTGAATCAATAAGTGAATTTTTATCTTATTACAACGCGTCATTACGATCACTCGGTTATTCGGTAATCTGTGTCTACTTCTTTCAGACTATTAGTGGTTACCTGCTAAAACATTCGAATTTATCTTCGCGTTGCACTTTCTGCTTTCACAAATGTTATCATCAAGCGCGGGTGGACGAGAGAGGGTCACGTGTATCTTTTTCACCCGCCGCTATGTTATTAGCGATATTACAGGGATATTTTGAATAAAAATGTCAATCCAAAGAAAGGTGAATGCCTCATTTCCCTCCAGCGTTTGTAAGAAATACCGGCGATCTCGCGGGCCACGTTAACTCAGAAGAGAAGCGGCCCTACAAATCGCGGGCCACGTTAACTCCGAAGAGAAGCGGCCCTACGACTCACCACTATTTCAAACAAACGCCAGCGTCACCGCGGGCCACATTGACTTCGAAAAGAAGCGGCCCTACGGATCTTTTGCCTAATGGCAAGGTACACTGTAGCCATTCAACTCTGTGGAGCTCTGATTTGAATCAATAAGTGAATTTTTATCTTATTAGAACGCGTAATTACGATCACTCGGTTATTTGGTAATCTGTGTCTACTTCTTTTAGACTATTAATGGTTTCCTGCTAAAACATTCGAATTTATCTTCGGGTTGCACTTTCTGCTTTCACGAATGTTATCATCAAGCGCGTGTGGACGAGAGGGGGTCACGTGTTTCTTTTTCACCCGCCGCTATGTTATTAGCGATATTACAGGGATATTTTGAATAAAAATGTCAATCCAAAGAAAGGTGAATGACTTATTCTCCTCCAGCATTTGTAAGAAATACCGGCGATCTCGCGGGCCACGTTAACTCCGAAGAGAAGCGGCCCTACGAATCGCGGGCCACGTTAACTCCAAAGAGACGCGGCCCTACGACTCACCACTATTTCAAACAAACGCAAGCATCACCGCGGGCCACATTGACTTCGAAAAGAAGCGGCCCTACGGATCTTTTGCCTAATGGCCAGGTACACTGTAGCCATTCAACTCTGTGGAGCTCTGATTTGAATAAAAAAGACAATAATTTCATTCATGAAAAAGTATAACCAAACTCGGTTGCTAACGAATCCGTTATCTTGGAAACGGAAGAACTAGTGAAGAGTCTCAAGCGTCCGCTGCGGCTTATTGATAAAGAATGGTTTATTGATAAAGTGATATCCTAATAAAGAATGGTATATTGATAAAGTTATATACTAATAAAGAATGGTTTATTGATAAAGTGATATACTAATAAAGAATGGTTTATTGATAAAATGATGAAGTGATTGATATACTGATTGAGTAAAAGCCACTGTCTTGAATATTGCTTAGATGCGGCTTTTTGATAAAGAATAAGAAGCCAGTATTTCGAATATTGATTGGAATTGTTTTCTTGATACATCGACGTCATGTTGCATATGAGCCATTCCATATAAAATTGACGTAAAAAGATGCCATTACCATGGTGGCGTTTATTTAACTGAGAAACGTGTTTGAAAGGGTTGTCCACGTAACATGGAATGACTCATAGTAAAAAAAATGTGTAGTCGTAACAACATCATCGCTATGAAAAAACTTTATCTTCATAAACGTATTCGTTCTTTCGCGTAATAAACTTTCTTATATTACTTCAGGTTGTTTAATCGGAATTCATAGTAAAATACCTTTAGATAACTATTTATTAGAAAAGTACGACACCTTTAACTGTATACTAAGCATAAACATTAAAGCATATAAAAAATTCCATATTTTTTGTGGATGTTCATGAGACTGAGTAATGTGACAAATGGTTGTCGACGGTAAAAAGCAAATCGAAGCTTAACGGCTCTAGTTTTTAGGTCCAGAGGTAAAATATTTTTATCATTTACCATTTCAGAGTAATCATGTAAAACCAGCGGGAAAACGATTTTCCAAATTATTGCTCGCCATTCAAAAGATTCACGGGGGTCGATAACTATTTTCAGTGATTTCATTTAATAAATATTTCAGCTGATTCTTCCTCAATCGAATCGAGTTTTATTTGCATTACTTTTTTCGCGAAATCGGAATTTTCCTCTTAAATGTATTCTAACTTGTTTTCTACTTCGCAAATTTTGTTTATTCTTGCTATCCAACATGTCTTTTCTTTCTTAATCTCATTCTCCCTTCCACATCTGCCCCACCCCCATCTTGCTTGCGCATCTTTTCGCACACTTCTTCTATTTTTCTAAAATACAGACGTATCCCGTTTTGTATTTTCCCACCCAACATAGTTATATTCTCGCCAATTATTGTTACAATATCCATTCCTTTCAGCCTCTCCTCTGGTTCCTTTCTTGCCTTTTCTGTAACAGGCGCCCAACCTTTTTTCCTACATATTAATAGACGCTTTTACGTCTCATTCTCTTCTTTACCTATCTTGCACTTCCATTCCTTGCTCGCCTCTTTCCCGCCCTTCCTGTTTTTCCGCCACATAATGTCGCTCAAAATTCGTTTGCGTTTCCATATGATCTGTATTTCCATGGCATTTTATCATCTTTTATAATGTGAAAATGATAAAATGCCAAACGAGAAATAGAAATAATATATACATATATTTATTTCTCATTATGCGATGTTTTTTTTCATTTTCGACTCTTCCTCCCTTAAAGGGTCCCTTTTTAAGTTTTCAAATCCTTTTGTTTTGTTTAGTCGTTCTACATCTCTTCTTTCCCTTATCATTGATAAAATATCTTTTATAGCCATATCCCTTACAACTTTTGCCAAACTTTCTCTCCCACTTTGGCGAGATTCCGTTTTTAATGGATCCCATTTTCGCATATAAGCAATTTTTTGACATTTTAACTCCTCCATCCTGACGTTTTTTCTTTTTTATCCCTAATGCCATCTTACAATCCCACCTGTATTCATTCAAAAACATTTATGTCTTGCTTTCCCCATACCTCAACCTTATACATTGCTCCTGCTTTTACTATTGATCCCAACACAGATAGTTACTCCTCCATCAAATCGTCCCACGCTTTATTCCATATTCCACACACCATATTTGTTGCTTTTGATGTTTTCCGTGTCGGTTTTTTTCATCTATTCCTTTACATGCCCAAATCAAGTCCTTCGATTTAGGCATGTAAACCAATACTTCAAGTATTTACATTCCTTTACTATCGGAATTTCTATGATTTCCAATACTTCTTTCCTATGATTGTTTTATTTTCTTTCTTATGATTTCCTATACTTCTTTCTTTTTATTTTTTCCGCCATTTTAAAAACCTTTATCTTTATCTTCTTTGCATAAAAATGAATGAATACGCTCACGAATGCATTTTATCATCTTCTACAATGTAAAAATGATAAAATGTGTTGAGAACCCTACTTAATAAAAGTGTTGAGAACCCTACTTAAATTTTTCGTACTCCAGTTGTTTCTCGAGTAATTAAATTTGAATTTAAAAGTAGCATTATTGCCTGGAATACCGATAACTCTGCGAAAACTCATCGCACAGAGCTCCCCGACCGCTCAAATTAAAGAGCAAGCACCAAGCTAAGAATTTGGAGACATTTTGGCCCGCTGTTTTTTATGATTACTCTAAAATGTTCAATGATCAAAATATTTGACCCCAGGATCACAAAACTAGAGACTTCGAGTTTTTATTTATTTTTTTGTACTACGACCATTTTTCACAATCTCTCAGCCTTTTGAAAATCAGCGTAAATTTGTCGTATATTTTCATTTCGTAAATCAACCGATTTAATTATCATCAAAAAAGGTTCATCTCGATCAAATCGATATTCCGATTCGTTATAACAAGTTAAACAAATTTATTATAAATTGACAACATAATCCCGGAGACAATAAGGATAAAGAATTGTTTCTTATTAACCTCGTAAAAAGAATAAGTAATGATGTTATTACCTTCATTTTCGGCTGCCTGCAGTTCAATTCGCGCCTCCGCCAATTCAGTGCGCAGCTGATGCGCCTCGCCGTTCTCCGTGGCTCCTTCCCGCAATCGAGCATGAGCTCTCCTTCTCATTACTGTAATTAAATGTAATTAAAGTAATATTTTTATCATTTTTAATGTCATCATTTTTCAATATCATTGTTTATCATTTTAAACCTTTTCTCCGCTTGTTGCGCCTTATATTCCTTTCGGTCGCGGCTTCTACCGCAGCTGCATCGCGCTGCGAAACCCTTCTTCCCCCTTCTTCTTCCAGCGTTGGGGTTGAGGGCCCTATTTACAATAATACAACATGCATTAGATTTGATGTGAACTCAAAATAATTATTATGCAACAATGCACTGTAACAATTCCGTAGACATTCCGTAGCACGATACCGTCTACGAATTTGTCAAGTCCCATTATTTGCAATCGTATCGTCTTGCCTAGCAGTCAGTACAGTTCAATGCAGCTACTCAATCTTTACCTGTTGGACTCCGGATCCTCAGTGGTAACTCTCCGTCTGCTGAAGTGTTGTCAGCATGCATGGAAGCAACGTCTGCTACACAGCAACATTTGTAAACATAAATTATGAATTACATAGAGAAAATTCGTTCATGATTTTTAATCGAATATGAAAGAAATTACGAATTTCTTCCGGTGGTGGCGATTGCCGTGCGGCCGCCTCGATCGGCACCGCATTTTGCTGGATGTCTCCTACACAGCAAAATTATAACAAATTGTTATTAATCGAAGGAAGGAATCAGTGGAGATAATTATAAAAGTATTACAAATGAGAGTAATGAGTCATACATTAATTTTGATCAAATTTTATTTAAAATATTAGAGATTCATGGACCTTGACATGGACATTGGGTGGATCAGTGACACAATAGGCTACACTTTTCTCATCTACATATTAATCGAATCGGCTACAGATATTAAAATATTACCTGTTGGACCTTCCATCTCGTTCACCGATTCATCGGATGAATCGCCGGATATCCCATCGTCAGAATCATTATCCAAAGGAACTAGAGACATTTTCGTACAATAAATATTTTCTGATGCGGCATGAGGCTGATTTGATGATGTTTTATACATTTAGCAAGAAATGCATCTGAATACTTCGTTTTCCTATGTACAACAAATTAGTTTTCTTTACCATTTTCTGGAAGCTCTTCAGTTTCCTCTACTATGTCGGCGAGCCAATCGGGTCCTTCGTCGGCGAAGAGCTCTCGCTCGTAATCGGGATCGTATTCTAGTTACGGGTAAAATAAAACCATGAGCGGCAGTACTTGTACGTACTTATGTAAATTCAATCAGCTTTATCAAAATGATTAAATGAAGTTAAAACAAGAAAAAGTGTCCCTACACAAACTAAGCGATGTTAACGTTTCGAATGATTCTTTAGAAAGTCATCAATTTCTGACTTTAGCTTGTTAGTGGTAATCCTGGAAGAGTATGGGTAATAAAGTCTTACCCAATGGTATTGGTGCCGAGGTTTCGATCATTTCATCATCATTGATGCCGTCCAGCCTTTCTTGATCGATGAGGGCCGCTACATTCCCCTTTAATGCAGCGGCCTTCTCCAAAAATTCGGCCACCGTGATGTCATGGAGGTGTAGCTCCCGCCACGCTGAATTAGATATAAGTTTGTATCACTTTATTTAAATCATAGAATATATTACAACAGCAGACATAGTTGGATTTTGACGCAAAAGATTAGGGCCGATCCAATACTCAACGTATATGGGAAATTACGAATCATCTTTCTTGTAAAATCACGAAATTTTATTGCACGTTCAGTTTTTATTGAAAAGTGCTCTCCGCCAATTCAAAATGTAACTGTATATAATAGCGTAGAAAAACTAACCTTTCATCAATTCCCTTTGCTTAAAAACGGTTGAGTACCGTGCGTGCCTACTTATTTGGCCGTTGTTTCGTAAGCGACGAATATCTGTTCGAACGTCAGACTGGAGTTTGAGCAGCTTGCCTATTGGAAAAAATTAAATTTATATTGCGGATTGAATTGTGATATTATCGTTATACGTTAAACTCCATATTGATATTTACAAAGGAAATCCCAGGGGCTGGGGCGATTTTCCATCCTCTGTCCCAGTCTATTGTGGTAGGACTCTATAATATTATTCGTCCGCCGACTGAGCCCGTACACACTGAAGCCTGATGGTGTTACCGTCCGCAACCAAGATCGACAATAATACCGGTTGAATCCGGCAAATCGTTGTTTCATGGCTGCGGACAAATTGCTCCAGAGTCGGTGGTATTGGGCATCTACCAGCTGCGCAGGCAAGTACGCCAAAGCTAAGATTTTTTGGAAAAAATCTTTCGCTTCAGCGTCGATCTGAATCAGATTCCCCAGCCCAAGAGCCTTAGCTTTCCGATAAATGGCCTAAAAGATGATAATTTTTTGACATTTCTTTTTCCGTAATCAATGCTTGGGCAGTATCAATTTGTAGTTAATGCATCTTTGTTAACTGATATTTAAGTACATAATTAGTAAAACTTACGCGATCGTAGTGGGTATTGCATCCCGTGCAATGTGCCGTTGTGAACACTGCGGTGATGGCATTTCGCAGCCCACGTTCGAAATCGGTCATTACGAGGGCAATGACATTCGATTCCAAAACGTGCTCGTTGATGTGTTGCAAAATTGCCATGTATGCGGCCTGGGTCTTCCGGCTCATGACAATCCATGCAAATGGGAAACCCTACATCGTACGAAAATGAAATCAATCGGAAGTATGAGTCACAGAATAATGGCTATTTACCGCGTGAGTTCATGTCAAACCAAGGAATTATTAGCATCCACTTCGCCGTGATTCTTTTATACGATCTGTACCCATTATTCTGAATATCCTACATGTGAACATGCACACGTTCACATTTCATAATACAACACGTTTTTTGGCTTCTAACTAGCATATATATAGGAGAAACAAGGGTTTTCATATGAAAACTGAAATTACATGTCACATTAAATTGACGGATTTCTTTTAATGGAAAATTCATTTGGTACGAAATTTAACATCCATAACGATGGGTTGTAGAATTTGTTTTCTTCTTGACAAACACAAATGTAAGTTTATGCTTTGTTTGAAATAAGACCAACGGTGATATCGGAGTGTGGAGTTATTTTACAGGCCAATTGAGAATTTCCATGAACATAAAAATTGTGCTTGCAAAAAAATTCTTACGTGATTAAACTTGATCCCCATGATCGTCAGTAGCTGATACGCTCCCCGAATCGATGGTCTTGAGCGAAATGTCGCATCGATCAAGAGCTTGCTCACTTCCGAAATTTCATCACGGATGAAGTCATGGTCGAAAAATAATGCGTGGTTAGCACCATTCCCATCGGTGATCAGTTGAACCGTGAGCCTCCCAGTATCGTATTCTAACAGTCCTTCATTTGCCGGATCCAGCAGTTGTTCTATGAACTGCGGAATGTTTTCCGGGTTGGGGGGGTAACGCCTCCTTCTGGAGTTTTTCATAAAGCTCCTGAGGCTCTGGTAAGGTTTTATTACCGCGGCTTCGGCGTGGCTATATATAAAATAAATCAGTCGTGAAGATAGGCTGTAGAATCGGCATAAAATGGTATCATGATCAAAACTTTACCCACAAATAAGGCTTAATTGATTCTTATTTTCATTTCATGTATACTAGGCTGACACATCTATTAACTCTTTTAGAATTTATCGGGTTTCGCTAAAAAAAATTGTGAAAATTCCTCGAAAACCCATAATTTAGAAATGATACTCGTTGTAAGTTGAAAGAAAATCAATAAAAATTGGAGAAAAAACGATTAAAGTACGATAACAACAATCAATGAAGGTTTATTCTTAAAAATCGATAGGATTTTTTACAGATAATGCATGACGCCTGGCGGAAAAAGGAAAAATGATTTCTGATCATACGTCTCTCCAAGTGTCGTCTTTTACAATTTCTATCGATTTTTTTCAAATAAACTTTCATCGATTTTCTTTTCGAAATTTGACTGTTTCTGTAAGCAGTGTTTTATTGATTTTTCAAAATTTGTATCGAGTATCTTTTGTTGTTGTACATTTATATCGTTTCCAAGCAATGAATTTAATTTTGCAGCTATCTTTTTCGCCCTCATGCAAAGCTCTCGCCCATGCGCCCTGAAACAGTTGAAGCATATGTTTCCATTCGAAACCCTCATCTTTTATAATATCAAACTTCTGATAATATACCCGTTCAGCAAGATGGTAAGAACGTGCTATTGAATATAAAAATTGAGAAATAACTTACACTGCTGCCAGTGAATCGTACAGAGGCTTCAATCTGTACCAGTGAAGTGACAGAGCCTCTGCCAACGCTTCTTTAAAGCGGGCAACGAGCTCCTCGCTGTTATCCGGCACGCAATAATTGGAATGTGCATACAAATCATGTATCACGCCATTCACCACTTTCGCCGTACCCTGGCAAATGGTCCTTTTTTTACATCTGAGGTAACTGTAAAATGGAAAAAAATGTTTGGTTCATTTTACAGTTACTTAATTTTTGCCATCAGTATTTACCAAATGAACCCTGCAAACGATAAATTTGCGCATTGCTTCCTCATCTGTATGCATAATTCTGAAGGCTTCCTTTATCAACAAGTACGCTGATTTTTGTAATACTAAAAAATACCTAAAAAATATAGTTTCCACAAAAAACTATTTGGTTTATTTGAGTTATCGAGGCGAAAATTTTAACCCCATAATTTTCATAGGAAAAGAAAAAATTTCCTCGATAATAACTCAAATAAACCAAACAGTTTTTATATGGAAATATTTTTTTTTATTTTTTTAGGAAGAGCATCACGTAGCCAAAAACGGGCAGTCAGAATGATAAAAAATATCGCTATAGAATTTTCTGAAAATTCTTGCCCACAGAATTGTTATTCGAATATTTTCCACGGACTATTGTTCGTTAAAAAATGTGTGCTGAATATTTCTGTTGCTATTCAACTTATTCCTCCTCGTCTTTGCTGCAAATAATCGATGATCTTTACATGTTTAAAAAATTCAAAATTCAAATCAGCATTCAAACAACATTTTCTTGCGCTAAATAGACCGGCGTTTCTATTTCACATTTACTGTTTTCTTTATGAAGACCTGGCAATTACGTGAGTGCGAGAGAGGTCGCTAAAGGTAACGCGCGAGAGCTAAGAAAGATTTTGTTTCACCCCGCTTTCTTTCTCCTTCACATACTTTCGATATCGCTGATCCTTACAACGCGCTCTCTCTCTCTCTCTCTCTCTCTCTCTCTCTCTCTCTCGCTCTCGCTCTCGCTCTCGCTCTCGCTCTCGCTCTCGCTCTCGCTCTCGCTCTCGCTCTCGCTCTCGCTCTCGCTCTCGCTCTCGCTCTCTCTCTCTCTCTCTCTCTCTCTCTCTCTCTCTCTCTCTCTCTCTCTCTCTCTCTCTCTCTCTCTCTCTCTCTCTCTCTCTCTCTCTCTCTCTCTCTCTCTCTCTCTCTCTCTCTCTCTCTCTCTCTCTCTCTCTCTCTCTCCCCCTCTCTCTCTCTCTCTCTCTCCCCCTCTCTCTCTCTCTCCCCCTCTCTCCCTCTCTCTCTCCCTCTCCCCCCTCTCCCCCTCTAATCGACGATAGTCAGCGATTTTTCGCTGAGTTATCGTCGTTTAAAGCAAGAAAGCCAGTTTGTTTTTGGTAATCCATTACCCCTCTCCCCCTCTCCCCCTCTAATCGACGATAATCAGCGATTTTTCGCCGAGTTATCGTCGTTTAAAGCAAGAAAGCCAGTTTGTTTTTGGTAATCCATTACTCGAGAAATTATGGTCGTACAGAAAATTTCAGACGGGTTTTGAAAACTGCAAAGTATCTTTTACAAGTCGTAGCTATTGATTTTTTACTTAAAAAAAAAAATCGGTGCGAGACAGTTGATTGAAAACGAAGTAAAAAATTGCGGATTTACGGATATTCGCTTGACTTGGCATAATTTTGCAAATAATGGATAGACTACGGATGTTGACAGTGACTTTTTGACCTCAAAGTATCCTAAAGAAACCCTGAAAATTTCAAAGCCCTGCGATTTTTTTTTTATTGTGTTCCAAATTATTTACTTTGTCGTTTTCACTACAAATGAATTTTAGGATGAATTTTTCATTTTTTAATTCATTTTTGGAGGTTGAAAATGTTTGTTTTAGCAATAATCAATATGTTTTTGTATAATAAAACGTAATTATTGCAAGGAAAAGTAGTGACGAGAAAAAATATATTCATTTTTTTACCATATTCACAATACTTTACAATCTTCGAAAAGAATTCATTTGATTTTTTTTTCGAACGCTGCAAATATCTTAAATGTACCTCCAAATGGATCGCTGTATTTTCTTCCACAAACTTGATTTTTTCACTGAGTGCTGCAGAGAACCTAAAAAATAATTTTCACAAGCGTTCATTGATTTAAAAAAAAACAGTTTTTGTTCGAAACTAACCCAAAAACTCCTTTTTCGATATCCAGACCTTTTTAGTTATTAAAAAATTGTTTTTTGTTTCGAAATCGAAAATCGGAAAAAATGTGGTTATTAAAATTTTTTTTTTTCGAAATCAAAAATCGGAAAACAACAATTTTTTATCAATCACATTTTTTTTCGATTTCGATTTCCAAACAAAAAACAATTTTTTAATAACCAAGTTTGTTTTTTTTCGATTTTCCATTTCGAAAAAAAACTATTTTTTAATAATCAAGAAGGTCTGGATCGAGAGAGGAGTTTGTTTGGGTTAATTTAGAACAAAAACTGTTTTTTTTCTTCAATAAACGCTTGTGAAAACGATTTGTTTAGGTTCTCTGCAGCACTCGGTAGAAATCCAAGATTTGTGGAAGAAAATACAGCGATCCATTGAGAGGTACATTTAAGACATTTGCAGCGATCGAAAAAAATCAAATGAATTTTTTTCGACGATATTTGTGATGTATTGTAAATATGGTAAAAAAATGAATATTTTTCTTCTCGTCATTTCCTTATCTCACAATAATTAACATTTTTTATATAAAAAATATTGATTACTGCTAAAAAAACATTTTCAACTGCAAAAAAATTAATAAAAAATGAAAAATTCTACCTAAAATTGATTTTGATCGAAAACGATAAATTCAATCATTCGAAACCCAATGAAAAAAAAATCGTAGCCCTTTGGAATTTTCCGGGTTTTTTAGAATACTTTGAGGTTAAAAAGTTACAGTCAACATTATTACAGCCTATCCATTATTGGCAAAAATTTTTATCAACTTTCTCGCACGGAATTTTTTTTTAAATTATTAATCAATAACTACAACTTTCAAAGGGTACCTTGCAGTTTTCAAAACCCTCCCGAAATTTTCTGTATGACCATAATTTCCCGAGTAATTAATTACCAAAGTCAAATCTGACTTTTTTGCTTTGAACGACGATAACTGAGCGAAAAATCATCGTACAAGGCTCTTAGACCGCTCATATTAACGAGAATGAAATTATGGAAAGAAACTTTGTAGTGAAATGACTGAAAAAAATGTATTGAAGTCCTTTTGAAAGTTAAACAAAAATGTTGAATTTTTTCCTGTGGTTTTTTATGGTTGCTCAAAAACAGCTGACGGCAAAAAATTTTAAACGCACGAGTTGAAAACTATAAACTTGGAGCATTTGCTTTTTTACAAATTTGCTTTTTTACAAATTGCTCTGCGACTATTTTTCGCCGAGTTACAGCTTCTTGAAAATGACCTACAAATTTGGGATTTGTTTTTATATGCTTTAATTTTCGCGCCTAGTGTAGATTGCCTACTTTAAAAATAAAATATATCATAAAATAGTACATGAGATACCAGCGCCACTGAGGCAATTTCAATACAGCACTTCAAATCCTCGATTTCTACATCGCGGTTTCAAATATTGCATTTGATAGCACAGCGCGCTTCGAATAATACACCGTGATGTCTTTCCCGTTTATCCGCGCTGCGATACACGTGGGTTGGATGCGCACGCGCTGTTGCAAACCAAAATGTAAACAAACAGACGGACGGCAACGAGGTTCGACAGAGCCCTTTCTTAGTCTGTCGAACCTCCCCAGAGCCTTTCTGTCTTTTTCTTTCTCGCTGAATGACGGGGTGCATGGTATCGCGTGAATGTGTGTGTGTGAGAGAGAAAGGGAGGGAGAGAGAGAAAGAGAGAGAGAGAGAGAGAGAGAGAGAGAGAGAGAGAGAGAGAAAGAGAGAGCGTTGTAAGGATCAGCGATATCGAAAGTGTGTGTGAGAGAGAGAGAGAAAGTGCTTAGCGCCTTCTCAAGCGGGGTGAAACAAAATCTTTCTTAGCTCTCGCGCGATACCTTTAGCCTATCTCTCTCGCACTCACGCCACCAGGTCTTCATAAAGCAAACAGTAAATTTGAAATTGAAACCGCGGTCTATTTGACGCAAGAAAATGTTGTTGAATGCCGATTCGAATTTTGAATTTATTGAATATGTAACGATAATCAATTTTCAGAAAATTATGTATAAAAAAAACAAAAGCTATTGTTTCGACTTACATGGTTCTTCCATCGCGGGACTGTCCACTCTTCTGGTATACCCTCCCGTTCTTCATTTTTTCCGACGCCGGGATGCGTCTATATGGTCTGCGGCCACCAGGCATGTTCAAAGATTGTTTATGCAATGCACCAGATTCGCAGGAAGAACAGTTTACAAAATTCCGAAATGCAACAACACAATATAAACACGATATATATACACTTAATATATACACTTAATATGTAGACTTAATGATAATAAAAACAATGATAAAAACTATAAATATAGAATAAATGAAATGAATAAATGATTGAAATGAATAAACACTATAATAGACGATTGTAAAAGAAATCGTAAGAAAAGCGTTCGCAAAGAAACGTGTCCGAGAAAATTCACAAAATCGTGTCACATTCGTCACTGCGTTTCGTAATACTGGAAGAAAACAATACATCCGCGGCGGGACGGACGATGGAGGGGATATGCAAAATGCTATTCGTCAAACCGCGTGAACGAAACCTTTACTCGCGGTACACATGCACAACAGAGAAAGGCGCGAAATATAATTTGTTCTCGCTCTACCTTACTTCGACGTCAATCCAAAATTGTAAAAGTACATTTATTTGCAGCCAGCGATTTATGAAAAACGAAAACCGAACCGACATGCATTCAAGTTTAATCTTCTTATCATTGTGTTGAAGAAGGGTTTTTTTTCAAAATTCGTTCGTCCAGCGTTATGAAGGCTGATTCAAGCGATTGCTGAAAACTTTATCTTGACAGCACTATGCAGGACTTTTCAAGACTTTATTGTCACAGCGCTGTGTCTGTGATAAAAGCTTTCGAAAAATTATTTTTATCGCACTGTATCTTTGAGCCGTTCCTCAAAATTCTATGTCCGCCTGTGAAGGATTATTCGAAACTTCATCCTCGCAGCAATGTACCTACAAGAGGTTTTCCAAACTTTTATCTCATCTGAGTTGTATCAGTACAGGATTTTTTCAAGACTTCATCTTCGCAATACTACCTCATAAGAAGTTTTCTGGAATGTTCTCTTGACAGCACTGTGTTTTTAAGGGGTTCTTCGATACTTTGTCACCACAGCGCTGGGTCTAAGAGTAATATCAAAACTTCATCTTCGCAGCACCATGGTTAAGAGTGTTTTCAAAATTTTTACCTTCGCAGCGCTGTGTCCAGAGGTATTGCACCATTGCATCTTCGCAGTCTGTTTCCCAAAGCGATTTTCAAAAATGGCATCTCTGTGAGGCGGTGTCTATGAAAGTATTTACAGAACTGCATATTTGCAGCACTGCATATTAGAGCGTTATCAAAAACTTTGTCTTCGCAGCGCTGGGTCTGGAGACTATAAAACTTAGTCTGCGCAGTGCTGCATATAGGAATATTTTTAAAAGTTTATCTCAGCAGCACTGCGCCTCAGTGTGTTTTCAAGATTTTCATCTTCCCAGCACTGTATCCAGAGATGTTCTGAGAATTGCGTTTTCACAGTCTGTGTCTGAGAGAGATTTGTATGAACAGTGTCTTTGCAGCACTGCATCTGTAAGAACATTTACAAAACTTTACCTTTGTAGCGCTGTGTCTTAAAGTATTATCAAACTTTTTGTCTCCGCAGTAAGGCGTTTGAGAGGATTCTCAAAACTTTATCTCCGCAGTACTCTGCTTGAGAGTATTTTCAAAATGTTGTATGGGGGATTTTCAAAATTGCCTTCTCACAGTCTGTGCCTGAAAGAATTATTTGGAAACTGTATCTTTGCAACGCAATGTCTGCTACGGTATTTGCGATACTGTATCTTTGCAGCACTGTGTCTATGAGCGTTTTCAAACTTTCGTTTTTCACAACACTGCGTCAGCGCGTATTTACAAAAATTCATCTCCACAGCGGGGTGTCTGAGAGTATTCCGAAAACTTTTGTCTTTGCAGTGCTGTACCTATAAGAGTATTTACAAATATGAGACGTCTTCTAAGAAACTCCTAAGAATTCGGAAGTTTATCCTTGCAACACTGTCCACCTTTATTAAGCCTTATACGCTCTGAATGCGAAGTTGAACAAGTTCCCTTCATTATGAAAAGAAAACTTATCGTCGACGAAACGGAAATAAATAAATAGCAAATTAGACGAAAGGAGAAAAAATGTCGCAAACTACACCAAAATGGGCACATATTATATAGGACCCTGATAATAAACCCATTACGATGTGAATTGAAGTAGTACATCACATTACCGTCATCGTGATACGGTGTATGGTATACATACTGCTCATATATCAACAATGGGAATAATTTTGGAATTATAGACCTCAATTACATGGTTGCAATATTGATATCGCTCATATATCAACATTGAAGATAGGTTTGAATTGTAGAATTTTACTTACCTGTACGAACTCAAATGCTGAATTATCCATCATCCTATTAAACTGATAACTTTCAACCGGCACTTTCAGTATTATATTGAATATTAGGTATATTACAGTTTAGAAAATTGAACGTTCAGTATAAAATAGTGTATGAAAACATCGATTAAGATGACATACGTAAAATGGACTGTGACGCATGGTATTTCAGCGTGTACATCGTACGGCTGGAGCGATTTTGGGACCGTGTTACAAAAACGTAAAGAGGCACCTGTCACATCCTGAAGGGATGAGAGCATAATCAATTGATTCCCTCTTTGTTGCCTACGCCCAGCGCAATGGCACGGGATTAGGGTAAAAAGGGGATGTGTGTGAGAAAAGTGAGATTACGGGATTTTCGCGATTCTGTAGGTATTTGGGAAATAATTTGACAGACTCGTGTTCATTGACACGATATTATTTATTATAAGAAAGTAATTAGGGCTACGATGTGTGAAACAGAAAAACATATGTTTAGCTTACATTTGTTGTGTGTTTGTCGCTCACTCGCTCGGACGCGTGGATGCGTTATATCTTACATTAACTTTCTTAATATATATAATAGATTTGTAATGGCAAATGAGGATACTGAGAATAACCGAGGGAGAGACATCCTGCATATTGGCTAGGATGTAACACACCTTCAAATAATTGTCTCCATTTATTCTACATGTTATTTTAAAAAGCAAGCACATTCCACGAGCGTATTTTATACGTTTAATCATATAACGTTGGTTGCGTGTGGGCATCAAAATAGTAGTGAAGTTGGGGAAAGAAAATAATAGTAGACGGAGCACAAAAGAGTTATAAGCGACGAAAGGAAATATTCGATGATGTAAACTGTATACAAGGATTCATAGCAAGGATTCATGTAACAATACCTGTTATAATGGGCACTTATTTCGTCGTTTACGATGTTTGTGCTAATCACTTAATTTATCATGTGTTATAAAAATGAAATTGGTCGAAATTCTACGTTCTTCCTTTCTCCCGAAAGAAGCTTCGTTTCTCTTTCAAATAACTTCACAATCTTCAAAATCTTCCTATATCGAACTTTTATCCAGAAGATATTTGGTTTAGTAAAGGACCACCTACTTACCTGATCAAGTTACCTCCCATCTTACGAATAAACACTATAGCGTCGAATTCAAACGATTAAAATGCGAGTTTCACTCCTTACTCGGAGGACTGCTAACACTATGTCAGATACTTCATAATGCATATAGACAATTTTATTGGGAGTTGAGTTTTCTATGAGAAACCTGAAGTATATAATCAGCATCCCTCATAAATTTTATCAGATAAAAAATACAATATAATCGGAAATTCGCCTGAAAACATTATCGGCTGTTTGACTATGAAGTTATAATTGACGTACATATATTTTTTATTTTTTTACAATGGTTTTATTCAGATTGTTACTTTTTCAAATTTAAACATACAAAAGAGGTGAAACAACTTGTGAAAAATCCAAGCTAATTGTATTCGGAAAAAGATGGATTGATATCTACTCTCCTCCGACTCCGCCTTATCAAAATAATATTTAAACATGGTGGACCAACTATTCAAAAGTATTTAACAGAAAAAACAAGAAAAATATCTGTTTATTCATATACACGTCAACAAAATACAGATCAAATAGGACGATTTTTCGAAAAAATATAAAAACTTCAATATCTCCAAAATGGTGAGACTTTTCTTAAGGTCATTTTTTCATCTGGTAGGTCGATCCTCAATCTGTTTTTTCCTTAAGGGCATGAATCACACACCCGGTCGGTAAAAATCCTACTGCCAAGTTTTCGCCCAAATGGATCACATTTCGGGCAAAAGAAGAGATAGCGGTTGTTCACTGTTCAACAAAACGCAACGAGTACCTTTTCTTTTTCCAAAAAAATCAACCGTTCTAGAAATCCGTGGGTATCTGTAATTCAGCTATCTCTTTCGCACCCATGGCCGCTCAATCGGTGTGAGCCGTTGCCTTAAGTTTGTCGTGTTATTTGCGGGACGGCGTCTATAGGAACATTCCCAAAAGGGATTTTCGGCGTATTCGAATAGTTTACGAGATATTGAATTAAAAAGTTTATTTTTAGCCCGCACCAGTATATAAAACGTGTCTCGCAACTGATAGTAGCCTCTGAAATGGGGGGCAGGGACAAAATTCTCAGAAGAATGATGTAAGCATGTATGGGCCTCAGATCAAACCCGGAGTTATTATTAATATTAAAAGACGGGCCAATCAGGAGCGCCCGATGAGCCGGTGTACGTCGCTGAACGAAACGCGCGTATAGAATCTGGTGGAAGCACCGTACCTCTAACAAGGGGACCTTACAGGCTGTCACTCACGGATTTTGATGTCTCGGATATGTTGTAGAGGGACCTACCCTGAGTACCTGAGTAAAGGGATTTTATACAACGCTCTTTAATTTTCGAGAAAAAACGTTCGAAAGTTTAGCTCGTAGCTATCATACCGGTACGGTTGCACCTTTGTCGAACCAGCGGGCGTGGCCCAGTGGGCAAGGCTCCCGGCTCTGACGCTCGAGGTCCACGGTTCGAGTCCCGTGATGGCGTTTTTTTTTTTTCACAAAATATAAATAAATTCGATGGATGATGCAAAACCGTCTAATTATTTATTATTATTTTATTTATTTATTTATTTTTTAAATTTTTTAATTAATTTTTTAAATTTTTTACTTTCCATTTTTTTTATTATTTATTATTATTTTATTTTTCACGCAGAAAAAAAGAGAGGAAGAAATTATAACATCTTTCACTTTCCTCAATTAACTTCGATGCAAACCACGCATATTTAATCATCGGCGCGAAAGCAGGTGCGCTTAATTGATGAAGAATCAAAGAATGAATTTGTATGGAATCTTCCCTTGACGCAATTTCTCTGTTATTTTTTAACAAATCGGGAGCATTTTGTATTTTTTTTGTGAAAATTTTCACTTGCCGGTAAAAATATACATCGCACGATTGGCAAATCGGCGTGCACTTGGGCGGTATAACTTTAATACTGCATGTACATGCCTTCTTCTCGTCTACAAAGATATGATCGTAAAGCGTTTGATCAGTTTGATCAGTTTGCCCTCCCCACGAGTCGATAATGAATAGAAATTTTTTTTGTTTCACGTAGGGAAAAATGAAAGATTTCAAGAACTCTTCATACAATTGTTTTGTAAACTTTCCTGATTTTGTGCAGGTCACACTAACATTTTTGAATTTATCAGTCAACGCGTCGACCTTTTATTTCACAATCGGACCAAATCTTCCTGATGGCTCCTGCATGCATAAATGCTCTTTAGTCTTGTGTTTTTTGCTTGCTTTTACGACAAATACCACCCGCAATATTGTTCTGATGTAACAAGCGACCACAGTGATAGCGAGTAAGAAAAACCTGTATATTGTAATGAAAAATAATAAACTGCAGTTTCTTGTGAAAGATGTTATAATTTCTTCCTCTCTTTTTTTCTGCGTGAAAAATAAAATAATAATAAATCATTTAAAAAAAATGGAAAGTAAAAAATTTAAAAAATGAATAAAAAAAATAAAAAAATAAATAAACAAATAAAATAATAATAAATAATTGGACGGTTTTGCATCATCCATCGAATTTATTTATATTTTGAAAGAAAGTAGTTTCTTATTTATCCGCTAGAGGCGCTGAGAAAAATAATTTAAATAATAACATATAAGACAAGAAGTACAATACGAAAAAATATTTGTTAACGTGGAATCAAATTAGCCAAGTGGGTGACAGACACTCCTCACCACTTTGCTATATATCATCACGAAAGTATAATTCACTGTCTACGAACTGAAGTGCCCTTGTTCGATATTGACGCATGCCGATAATTAATGATTTAGGGTATTTTTTAAATAATGAATAATAATTATTCTCATCATAGAATGCGTAGTTAAAAAAGCTAAATATCTTCCATTCATATAGATCTTGAAGATATTATTCAATTTAAAAAAACTGCGCCATAACACACTGTTCAAACTTGCTGTTGATTGGCTAACTTTTAGGTAGCAGCGCTTTACATGGCAGAATCGAGAACCACCGCTTCGACTCATTATGTGACCCACCCATCATTCCACAAATTTCCAGATCTTTACGTAGACCCATGCGGCCGCCAGCGCCATCTCTCAGCTTCACTCTGAAGCGCAAGGAATGTATTGCTCGATCACAAGTTTTCGCTATCTTGGCCGTTCGACATTTTGACCCTTCGCTATTTTAACCACTCGACTTTTTGGCCGTTCGCTTTAATGCTTTCTACATTTTGAACCATCGCCATATTTACAATTCGAAGATTCGTCTTCTCGAATTATTTGGTGTTATGTATATAAGCTAATCGATATTATGTCTCTCAATATTCTTTTAAATCGGTTTTTATTTTTCGCTATATGTCAACTTCGAGATATTCGTATTCGGAATTTTTATTTTTGTCTATACAAACTCTCGTAAGATTGATATATCTATATTCGAACATTCGGTATTTTTAATTTCGAAATTTTGGCCCATCTGAATATTGATCCATCGATATTTCGACTCCCACCCGTTCTATTTTTTTTCGACCAACAGATACTCAATTGTCACACGGTGTTTTAAAGAAGAAATATTGAGCTTATAAAAAAGAATATTAGTTCAATTATATTTCGTTCAAAAAGTATATTTATTTTAGGATATGAAAATGGCGAAAATACGGAATTTGTAAATACGGAAAAAGACTGCAGGGGTCTTTCGTATATCACTTCGTTGATAGAGCAAATAGTATATTATTAATACTGATGATTAAATGAGAATATAAATAAATCGTACATTCAACTCATTCTACTATCGCGCAAATACAACAGTATACCGTTCTGTGCTCCTCGCAGGCGGCCTTTTAGCATCGTTGACAAAAAAAAAACCTGAACCTTGCGATCCTGTGCTTTTGGACTAAATGCCCATCTAGCCGCTTTTTTTGACCCAACCCTTGGTGCTGTTGGTTTTTCTTCTTGCAAGATGGTACTTATGGAAACTTGCAAGTCTCACCGGAGATTCTGAATGAACTGCCTTGCTCGTAGATAAGACTCGATGAGAGACTTGACAAGACTTTTTATGAAGGATCCTCCGTTTAACCCTTTGCGGTCGGTGTTCCCGTAGCGGGGACATTTTTAAATCGTCGTAGAAGTCGGTGTCCCCGTAGTAGAGTCGATTTTTAAATCGTCGTAGATTTGCTCCGACCTGCTGGTACTCCCAAAAGCGAAATCTGCCGATCGCATAGGGTTAATATTTTCAAGATCCGTGTTGAAATTGTGGAAATCGCGTTCATTTTTTTTGTTTCAATCAAACATAAAATATATGGCTTTAGATAATGTATGTGACCACGTGCGCTTAAATTACGTGTTAATACGGTAAAATATATAGGATTCTGGTAAAAAAAAAAGTAAAAATTCACCTACCGCCACGAAACACCAACGACAACTTTAGACTGGGGTAGATACCTCCCCGAACGCTCTTGAGAATCGTTTTGCCTGGTAACCAGCAAGCGACTGATGCCCACTGTCGGCCTGCCTTCACAGCCAGGTGTTGAAACTGAATTGTGATTACGGTCTCCAGTTGACAGTGTCGATTTATAACTTAGGAGCGCACTTTGGAAGTCGACTGGGGTGGGTTCCTACCCCGTGGATGTGTTTTAGGGTTAACGATTCGAGACCGAGGAGGGGCAAGAGAAATGGGGGGGCAAAGGCTGCAAACAGGATCGGAAAAACTCGAAACGAAAACACGAAAATCTCAAAGTGGAAGATTCCGCGGCACGATTCGGTTCAACTTGGGTATAAAAAGAGAAAAAATGGAAGAGAGTAGGGAAGGGGCGGATGAGAAGGGATGTTGTTACTGCGTGCTTCGGATGTATGTATATGTGGACGTATTTTGTCTGTACGGATGAGCATTACACTCGGGGCGAATGGAAATGCACCATCTGTGGATAATGCCACTATTATGACTGTTCTATCTCTCTATCTCTCTCTCTCTCTCTCTCTCTCTCTCTCTCTCTCTCTCTCTCTCTCTCGTGGCTTGGAACTTTTGCCATGCACAATCGCATGCATAAGCTCATGTGGGATGCGTTTAACGTTAATAGACTTTCGACTCTCGTTCCCGCTCTTTCCACCTCGAGAATTCCAGCCAACCCCGGAAACACGCGAACAAAAGAAAAAAGAATTCACCCCCCTTGCACCCACGTACTCAACCCCTGTCTAGACTGCTCGCTAAAATAGATCTCTGTCTCACGAGAAATCCATTTTTTAATGCGTTTTACATCACGTTTCTCGGCTTCGTATAATTTTTTTTTCAAAACAAATCCCCGTTGCCGTTTTCAACTAATAGAAGCAAACGGAAAAAGAGAAGGATTCGTTTAGAGTTTTGCAAGCCGACTCTCCGAATTTAAGTGAATTTCCGGTATAATCGAGGATGCAGTATAGGGATAAAGAGGATAAAGCAGAAAAATAAATTGCCGGGGCATTAGGCTTCAATATCTTTTTTTTATTCCTGTCACTGATTTGGCTACGGAAATTAAAGTTTTTTTCCATATATATATATAAACTAATCTAGTTCGAATTTCGAACGAATACATATATATATATATATATAAAGTGTAGGCGAGTTTTCGTCTCGCTGGTTAAAGAGCAAGAGAAGAAAGAGATAGAAATAGAGAGTTTTCATTTCGTCATGGAGAGCTAACGGAACTCGAGACGATCGAGTCGTCTTTACCCACTTCCGAATCCTGTGCAAATCCTGATTTCCATCCAGACTCATCGACTTCCGCCGTAGTAATTAAACGTTGAAGAGAAAGAGGACATTTCGAAGGAGACGAGGCGATAGGCGAAGCGGTCTTCGGTGACAGCTGCTAGGAATGAAGGATTGTTACAGAGGGATAGAGAATCCTCTCGAAGGATTTGCCAACCACCGGGATTTCGTGGTTCCATCTCAGCCTTCCTTCTCGGAGATTCAAAGCTTTCGATTCTCTCTCTCTTTCTCTCTCTCTCTCTCTCTCTCTCTCTCTCTCTCTCTCTCTCTCTCTCTCTCTCTCTCTCTCTCTCTCTCTCTCTCTCTCTCTCTCTCTCTCTCTCTCTCTCTCTCTCCCTCTCTCTCTTTCTCCGTGTATTTTTTCCTCTCTCCCGATGAAGGGGAAAAGCAAAATCGATTGTGGGTACGTTTTGTTGAATATTGTCCGCGATCAGACTCACCGCTTCGATCCGTAAACGTTTCGGCAAACGACTATACGAAGAACAAAAAATCTTCAGCGGGAGATAACAATTGTTCGAGTATTTTGTATTTTTTTTTGCACTCAACAGGTAGTTGGAACAATAAGCCGTACATTTCGAAAAATAAAAGATACATGCCTATTCAACGATCTTCAATCACCGTTATTCATTGCGTACAGGGTAAACAGAATTTTACGTATTGAGCAAATTTCCCAAACTTTCTTCCATGCTACTCTAATTGTAATTTGTAGTCAGCCAAAACTTTTGAATTTCAATGGCATCTGACCCTTACATTTGTCAGGACGAAAGTAGAAGACATGGAAAATTTTGAGAGAACGAATTTTCGAGTACCCAATTTGTCAATTGCTCGAGTCTTCTGTATCGGTAATTCTCGAGGACCATGGTAATCTCTCTGATGTCCTTTCGAAATCGCAATATATAAGTGTGCGTGTGTATATATAGTTGCGTGGGTGTCTGTGTATGTATAAATTCCTTGATTATAGATATGTACGTATGTACTCATATATATGGGAAAAGGACCCATTGAACCAGTTACATCTATCTAGCGTATACTATCAGCACATTAGGACGGTCCTTGAAAATTTGGTTCAAGCCAATCATTGGTTTTGTGAAACACGGAGGTTCTTGCACCGTCCTGTATATAAATATGTACTTACGTTGATGAAACGAATTTTGAAGACCTCGGAATTTGCCGAATGTTGAGTTTGAGGACAATAGGCTATTATGAGGATGTTCCTCGAAGTCGAATGTCTTCAAATCACCTTTTCCCATAAAAAAATATATATATATAGCTGTGTATAAATCCTTTGATAGTACGTATGCATGAATAGATAAGCCACATCTCCGACGGTCTCCTTAATTCGTATCAAAGCCAATTCATGGCGTAACCACTCTGCTATATACGAAGGTGCGTTTTCCTTCATTCCTTTATTACATAGACTGGTCCATTTCTATATACATCGTCCTTCACCGAATTCCCACCCACTCTGACTCTTTGCTCTTTCTCTCTCTCTCTCTCTCTCTCTCTCTCTCTCTCTCTCTCTCTCTCTCTCTCTCTCTCTCTATACGGAATTCTACGGATGGGACGGAATTTGAGGGTAGGCGAATCGGCGATGGCAGTTGTGGCCTTGGGACCCTCTCTTCTCTCTCTCTCTCTTTCTCTTCCAAGCTCACCCGCGAAGCTCGACTCTCGAGCGAACGACTCGAAGACAATGCAATTATTCGCAATTACCGTCGTACCGGCCGCGTCGCGAGAGCTCAGGGAATTATCCCATTCTGTTTCCATTACTGGTGACGACGGCACGATCGGCTCGTACTCGCGTGAGTATGCCGCGGGACCCAACACACATACAGACTCATAATCATAGCCGCATCTAGGTACTATATATATATCCACATTCACGTCTCGCTCGTCACACGCATATGGACAGACAACTGAATTCCTCACGGTCGATCGTGTCCATGTATATACGGGTGTTTTTGCCATCTGCATAGTTTCCCGATGACTTTGCACCAGAATACAAGATGTTGCTCCGCCGAGTATGTCCCATCTCTTAGCTCCCACGGCGAGCGTACGTCGACGAGTATAATTAATTGACTCGAAACGATCCATTAATCATGCGCGTAATTTCTACGAATGTGTTCTACGCGGACCGATCTCCATCGAGAATTGAAGCTACATGAGGTCTACAAAAAAAATTAATTTACCCAATTTATGTATGAGCGTATATTAAAGATGACCTGAACTATTATTGGAATGGGTGACCGTTTACAAGGAACATCACTTTGGTATCCGTCTTCCATTTTTTTGAAACTCATGTGTACGTAAAGCGTCAAAAACTATTAGATACGTTCTTTTTTTCATCGGCGGGAAGATGGTTCTGAGGAGTGAAACCACCCCTTAGAGTGAAGCATGTCGAGGGTTGATTTAGCCGTTTCACACGCAAGCAGTGCGACGATTCCAGTGAAACAGAAACGAAATTTTTTCTAATGCAAAAAGATCAGAAATCTACCGTGGATACATTGAATAAAAAATAAAAAATAAGGGATGAACCACCCTTTTTTTATCGCACACCACATTTAAAAGGAATGTACCAAATTGAATGTAAGACTTTGAAGGGTGGACAAAATTATAGTTTACGTATTTTTTCCGGATAGCGAGCTTAAGGGGGCCAACCACATTCCATACATTTTCGACAATTTTTAAATGAAAACTGAGAGTTTTGGGGGAAATGAATCATGAATTCGCGTTCAGGGGGTAAAAATACATCGATATATGGAGTAGTAAAAAAATGTTATCCAATTGTTTTGCCTAGGTCGACCAAAAACCAATGCCTTCACTAAATTGTCGATCTTTTTTTCTCTGCTTCAATTTGGAACCTCATTCCATGGTCATGCTCTTCGTTATCGTTTGCTCTTTAACATACTGTTTGTTTTATTGAGCTCCAATCATTTTTCAATTTTTTGCAGAATTTGAATGTCGGGTCATCGTACTTAAGTCATTTTTCCATACATTACTTCCCTTTGCCTCTTTTTCGGCCATTTTTCGAGTGCACTTTCCGAGAAAGTTTATAGAGATATGAGGATGAATCAAGCGACATTCTCTAAATATGTCATAATCCTTTTCAAAACTCTCCATTAAGTTTAACATGTCACTCAAGTAGAACCGACGCTACAGCTGTTTGAAATTTCATGATTTTGGCGATTCCGGAAAAGTAGCCAAAGGGTCGACATTTTTTTCGACTTTTAAACCATTTCAAGAGTCTCTGCAATCGAAAATTTTTCGCCGATTACGAATGTTTCTGAGCTTTTGTCAAAAGCCTAAGACTACGCCGACTCAACGCGTTAAATACTTGTTTTTAATAGAAATTGAAGGTTTTAGGGTAAATTTTAGGATTTTTTACAAAATCGTTGTTGCAAATTAAAGTTAAGACCCGAGGCTATAAAACTACGCAATGAAATAATTGTATTTTTCAAATTTCAAGCTTATGCACACCTTTCAAACAGACTAAATTCAATTGGCTCCAATGAGTCAGGGTTATCAATTCACCTGTGATGTCCATCTCCGATTAATATAATTTCGAGCCCAATGACCGGTGCGGCAAAATCATCGAGTACGAGTATCGTGGCTCGATAAGGACAAATTCAGCTAATTTGTGGCAGCGTCATAGCTTAAGTAAATAAAGGCAGTAGTTGGTCAGACCAGAATTATACCCGCACTGACATCCACACGTACCTTTTTTTTTTCCACGTTCCTTCGCTCTACCCGAGCTCACTCCTACGCCCACGCATCCCTCAGCCGCCCCTCTGATTACCAAGTTTGTTTAACGACTCGACAATTATTTTTTTCCACCCTTTTCTTTCGCATTTTTTGCCTCTTTCCTCATTGTTTCTCCGTTCGCATTGTTGAGAGTTAACACAACGCTCGCATCTACATGCACGTCAGAATTCGCATTCCAAACGTGGAAAGGGACGAAAAAAAAATTGCCCGCACAATGGAAATCGTATACCCATACACGCGAACGTATAAATGTGTCTGTCGAGTTACACCCATGGAAAAATGTGTATTATATTGTACGAACGAAATGAAAGAGTTAAAAAAAAGATGGCCTAAGGGATTATAACTATGCGTCAGCGGAGCTTTTAGTACACTTTTACCAGAAGATATATAATTTACAATGTATCTGTACGCTGAGTAGAACCGAAGCGAGAATGAGAGGCTGAAATAAAAATTAAAAAAAAGGGTGAATTCCGGAGGCGGAGGACGACGGGGCGGGAGAGTGGACTGGGGATCGCAGGGATTGGAGAGGTGGCGCGTACTAGCTAATGTAACAAAGGAAAGACGACAAGGGGTTGGTAGGAGCCCTCGGATGGTGCTGAGCGACGAAACGTAATTACGAGAACCGTATCCCCCACCGGCGTTCTTCCACATTTCATCCCCTTCGCCGCCCCCGCTTATATATATATATATATAAAAGCCCTGACCCATCTCGCTAGCACCATCGCGCGCCTGTTTCATCCCAAACGAGCTCTCCCACTCCTTCCACGTTAATCGCCCTATTACTGTATATCACTATACGCGATACACGTTTTCTTTCTCCCTCTTTCCTCCGACTCGCTCCGTCGTCAAACGCACGTTTTATGACGGAGTGTCAGCACGCCTGGAAAATGAAGTTTCCCCGGGGCCGTAATTCTCTCCCGGTTACACAAGATACCTTTTTATATATTGCCCAACCTGTCTGACTATGATTTTCCCACTCAGCAGCGTTTTTATTTGCTTTTTTTTTAAGACGATCGCGGATAAATGTGCATCGAGATAGTATACATTTTCAATTAGCACAGAAGCGTTGCATGCTTGGGACCAATTGTTTTCCTCTAATGATGCAACTACCTTTGTGGTGGCAATTACCAATTTGGATACATTGCGAAATAGTTGGAAATTAACGTTTTTTTTGGAATCTCGTTAGCTTATTGGAGAAACTTTAGCTGCGAAGACCTTGGAGAGACAGAGAGAGAAAGAGAGAGAGAGAGAGAGAGAGAGAGAGAGAGAGAGAGAGAGAGAGAGAGAGAGAGAAAGCGTTAGAAATCCTCGGAGATTGTCACAATAAGAGTCCGGAAGGCCGCGAGCAGTACGAAGAGCACTATTCGTTGCACCTGCTGCGACCAACAGAGAGAAGTCCCACGCTTGAGTAATAACTTAGGTCAAGACCACCAGCTAACAGAGTGCACTTGTGTACCTTACTTCACACCTATTCGATAACCAGATATTTCGAAAATTGCCGTTTGATGCTGTCTTTTCATCGCATAATCCTTTTTTCTTACTAAGCTTGTTTCTTGGTTAGACATTTACTGGTAATAATGAAAACCGACGGGCAGTATTGTACGTGCACTCCGTGTGCCGCTTCGAAGATCTCCCATGTTGGGCTGCATTCGCATGTCCCACCAATACTCGAACGTGTGCCCACTCAGACACCTGGATCGGCATAGGTTTCCGATATTTTCCCTGCCCCCCCCCCCCCCCCCCCCAGCAAATGCGATACAGAAAGGCGTTTTGTAATTGATTTTATAAAATTTCATAATCGGTTTTATTCCAACAGTCTTGATTGCTGGATTGAACATTGGTTTGGTAATTGGGAATTGCCTCATTTGTTGCTAACAATATTTTAAATAATGATTAACATCTTTTGTTATTTTTTTATATCTATACTTCGTTACTATTTTGAGATAATTGAATGAATTATTCACGATTTTCCAAAAACGAAGCAAAAGCCGGACCTAAATGGACATTTTGCTATACGAGGTTATCGATTTCACATGTGTAGTCCAAAAGTTTTGCCGTTTTAATTTAGGACACACGGTATATGCATCTTTAAATTTTCCACCTTGAGTTTGGAAATTCTTGGTCATAGCGGAGCGCGGTTTTCTCGGCTCTTGGCTATCACCAGTTTTCACGGAGCATGCAACATCTGGCGGTTGGCATATCTCGCTGGGCCTCCGCATACTTTCGCTCTGCTACTTCCCGCTATATATCGTCGCAGTCTAATCGACGCCAACCGGCGTCGTTCCCGTCCGTTCGCTTCTCACGAAACGACATGGGACGAGAATGAGAAAGACGGAGAGCACGAATAAAGAGAGGGTGAGGGAGGAGAATTGAAAAATTAATATGAACTTTACCACCCGAGGGAAGAAAGTGCGCTCGTCATATCCAGAAACCCCGAAGTTTTAGTCTCTCTGTGCCGAAGCGTGAGACGACTGCTGGAACAAAACCGCCCACTGATAAATTCGACCCCTGTCCGGATATCCACAGCTTTCCCCTACCCTCCCCATCCCCATGGATTCTATTCGAAACCAGAATAATGTGTAGCCCTCCAGATCGTTCGCAAAAGGGAAATAAAATCGGACTTTCAACTGCCTTTTGATGGCATTGAAACGGACAGAGCGACATCAATAATAGTGATAATAGTGGTGATTAAAAGAATTGCAGAAATGGCTTTTGTCCACGTATTCGCTCGCGTGTATGTCGGTCATTTGGTTGGCGGGTATATCAGAAATGGATTTTAGCGTCATATCGAATTGAGGATTATGTACCGAGGCTATTATGGAAAACAGGTTTTCTGTATATTGGAGGGATCCGCATAAGCTTTGAGCCGAAAAACAGGTCGATTTTCAATTTTTTTTAATCAGAGTATTGGGATGACGAAGTTGGGATTTTACACAAAATGAATACATAGTCTTGCCAAGTTTGAGTTTTTTCATTGAAAAATATTAAGAAACAATGAAATGATTATTATTTAAACAAATTAGCGCCGTCGTTGCATGGCCAATCGATGAAAGTGGTTCTGGCAACTAGGCTGATCTGAAGCGAAAAATAAAAATTTGGTAAATTACGAAAATCGCAAGCTGTAGAAAAAGAATTCCGTTTTCGACCAAAAAAAACACACGCTTAGTCATTTGTTATTAAGAAAAGATTTAAACATATAAAAAAAATAATTCGATCATTATAAATGAATGCACAGACGACCACCACAATTTTACCATATTAGTAAGATTAGGAATCTTAAATATGAACAGTAGAGAAACGACATACGGAAAACTCACTCTCGTTTGTCGAATATATTTTTACAATGTTGAAATTTACATTCTTGGAATATAAAGAAAAATAATTTTATCCAAGTGCCTAAATTATTTTGACAGTTATAAAATACGAAAATCACTCAAGGCTCTTATATGTTTCCTTATTGGAAATCAACAACCTCAATGTGCAAAAAAAAACGAACACACTGCATAACAATAAAATCAAGAAATGGAAAGTATAAACAACCAATTTATGTTGCATTCAAGCAATGCAAAAACTACAAAACTGATTATTTTTTTCGAAACTTCACTTCCCATGCACCGTTGAAGTTACGCTTATTTCATTGAAAATGGAATCACGAGCACTTGGCCCCATTGCACGAGTCTTCACGAACGAAAAGAATGGAAAAAATTCAATAATCCATTAGTAAGAACGGCGAATCTTTGGTTATTCAAATGTAATTGAAAGCGTGGATTTAGCATATTTCTTTTACAAAAATATCATAACTCCGGAGGCGTTAGGACATTTGAAATTCACCCCTTATGAATAATATATTCATTCAGTCGAGGCAACTATGGGTTTTCGCCCCCCCCCCCCTGCCATCCTCCCACGACAAACCCCTCTCGCTTTCTATCCCTCCAGTTCATCTCGCTCGAAAGCGTCTTGCATAATCGAGTTGGTCACGCGGCTCTTCTCTCTCGGACCCTCCTGTGTTCAAACTTCCATTCGGTACATCCTACGTTCCCAATGGGAAATACACGCGGAATATTTCCTTGCTTTCCACGACCAGAATTGGCCGGTATATAGGACTAGTAGTGTCGAACAAGAAACTCGGAACCATCCTGAATTCTCGTCGTTTCTGTTCGTGCAATTCGAACGAAACCTCGTTCATACAGTCGCCAGAGTTATTCCACGATCCACGTTTCGGCAGTGACGAACAAACCAGTACCCCGCCCCCTCCCCCCTCTTCCAATCTCCTCCGATACAAAGCTTCGCGTGCATACACATTAAGTGTATTCTCTGTGGATTTGTCAGCTGCAAAAGTGACCGGAAGACACGGTTGCGGGTCAAATGAGAAAAAGCAGCGATGACTTCGTTCCGGCTCACCAATAGAAGATTTGGGTCAAATTTGAATTTTCAAAGTCCCCTTGTAAAAACATAATTAAGATATATAAAAAAAATTATGTGCAAATTTTTAAGATGCTAGGAAATTTTTTAATGGTGCCTGTGAGGGTTTGAATTTTCAATACAAAAATAAATGCCTTTTCCCAAGTTATTACTTGATTATTTCTCATGCTTATAATATTGGTGAGGAAAATCTGAAACTTGGCCCATATATTGTGGACATTATGAGGTATATGATCAAATTTTTACAATTTTTTCCAGTAATAATTGTCATTATTACTAGCTTTTAAATGACAACCTCGTTTTCATTTTTTTTAGTTTCATTCGTCAAAGACTATTGCTGGAAAAATCTGTAAAAATTCGGTCATATACCTCATAATGTGTACAATATGCGTATCAAGTTTCAGATTTTTCTCACCAATATCCTAAGCATGAGAAATAATTAAGTAATAACTTGGCAAAACACATGTATTTTTGTATTGAAAATTAAAACACTCACGGGCACCATTAAAAATTTTCCGAGCGCCTTAAAACTTTGTGAATAATTTTTTTTATATATATCTATTGTGTTTTTACAAGGGGACTTTGGAAATTCAAATTTGACTCAAATATGCAGCCACCCTAATCTGCATGTATTATATAGCTTACTCATATTAGGAAATTGCGGTGGCTGTACATTCGTATTACAGGCTGAAATAAAGTCTCTCTACTAAATCCTCAATGTAAAACAGTTTCATTAGCTTCAATCGTTATCTGACTCAACTCTTCGTAGTTTATTTTTCCTCGTGATGGAATTTTAATTATGTATTGAACTGTATGGAAAAGAAAGCTGGGCGTATTAGTCCGTCCACACGGACGGAGTCGTAGTCAAAATGATTACGCCATAAAAAAAAAACAAAGAATTAATTTCTCATGAGTTCGTTTCATAACAAGTAAGAAGAAAACTCCCGACCGTGCCTTTTGCGAGTATTCCGAATCCGAAAATTACGATTGACTTAGAACGTATGACGTCATAGCAGCACCCGATCTCGAGTTAACTCGGTTCATTTTCAACTCGATGGAATTTCTGCTCGGTATATTTCTCTCATTTTCTCGACTGCTTCAGAATAAGGAAGCGCTTCAAAGAGCATATTAGTCTCACTGAGAAAATCCATGCAAAACCCAACGTGTTGGAGATGATGGGAGAAGACCTCTTGGGTTTTGGTTTCCTTGCACCTGCTTGCATACCCTCCTCCCTCCCCCTACATCAAAAGGGTTCGTGTTCTATCATTTGGGTGCTTCGTTCATTTAGGTCTTGTCAGCTAGGAGAATGTGCGAAATAGACTCAAGACTCAAACTCTGTTCGTGTGTTACTCCATAGATCGCGGGGGAGATCCAGATGTTGGAAACTACTCGGATCCAACGTGCTACATTGCCATATTATTATCGTTCATTCGTTGACTCGTGGAGTCTCGTAGGAAGAGGTAATTTCGGCAAATTGTTAACGCGGAAGATGCCCATGGTAATTTGAATAGCACCTAGAGAGGCAAGAGAGAGAGAGAGAGAGAGAGAGAGAGAGAGAGATAGAGAGAGAGACGCGGGAAAATCGGAATCGAAGAACTAATGTCTGGGATGATCCCATATTATAGGGGTGCAGAATAGATGGAGGTAAACTCGGGCGCGAATTCACACTTACTTTCCCTTTGAAGGGATGAAGTCTTCGAGTCACTATGGCACTAGCAGTGAAGTTCCCTAATATCGTATAATACGAGAATGCATAGCGTTCCTCTCGATTCCCTCAATTCTCACTCTTCTCTCCTACTCCTCGGTCTCTAGCCACATTCGACTCTATGTATTATGGATATATATATATACATATAGAGAGAGAGAGAGAGAGAGAGAGAGAGAGAGAGAGAGAGAGAGAGAGAGAGAGAAGGATATTTTGAACCCGTTATATATGTGGCGTGAAGATGGCCAATAGCACATCTGGTTATTTTGGCAACTAAATATTTTTTCAAAAGAGTTCCATGATTTGGGCATCCTCGAAATGAACTTTACGTAAATATACTCATAATAACCTAAAGGTGATTTTGAAGACATTTAGGCTCGTATAATGACGGGTTAGGGTCAGTAGGCACCTATAAGGACAGTTCTCAAAATGTTATGTTCTCAATATTCCCTCATATATAAATATATATATATACATATATATATATACAAGCACACACTTTACCTGCGTAACAACTATTGCTCTTGGACTTATTTTACTCATTGATAAGCAAAGATTCTGCAGCATCTTTTCTTACGTATCTATCACTGCAGATACTCACTCTATGATGACGTGAATGCCTAGAATCGACAAAAACGAAATAATGTAAAAACGCGAAACACCTTCATTCCATAAACATTCGACAATTTTTAATAGACATTGAGGGTTTTGGGGTAAATTTTAGGATTTTTTACAAAATCGTTATTGCAAATTAAAGTTAAGACCCAAGGCTATGAAACTGCGCAATGAAATAATTGTATTTTTCAAATTTCAAGCTTATGCACACCCTTCAAACAGACTAAATTCAATTGGCTCCAACGAGGCAGGGTTATCAATTCACCTGTGATGTCTATCTCCGATTAATATAATTTCGAGCCCAATGACCGGTGCGGCAAAAGCATCGAGTAGGAGTATCGTGGCTCAATAAGGACAAATTCAGCTAATTTGTGGCAGCGTGACAGCTTAAGTAAATAAAGGCAGTAGTTGGTCAGACCAGAATTATACCCGCACTGACATCCACACGTACCTTTTTTTCCACGTTCCTTCGCTCTACCCGAGCTCTCTCCTACGCCTGCGCATTCCTCACCCGCCCCTCTGATTACCAAGTTTGTTTAACGACTCGGCACTTATTTTTTTTTATGTATATATATTATTTTTTCACGATATAATATTCCTGCACATTCATATACAAGACTATATGTGTGAATTTATATTCTTGTTATTTCGAATACGTATAAATATATATAAATCCACGTATTATATGCATACATGAGCTAAGCGGACTGTAGATTTTCCACTTTATATACATACGACGAAAATAACCAAATAAATATATATATATATATGAATATATATAATTATAGATGTATATGTATGTATGTCTGTATGTATATAATAAACAAATGAAATAAGAAATTGAAGCTCCGGCTTCTCCGAGTTAAGAAGGACAAGAAAGACGCTGACGAACGAGAAGAAGAGGAAGGAGACGGTGGAGCTACGTCTTTGGGATCCTTGGAAGTCTTTGATAGAAACTTGTCGTCGGTATAGGAGACCGAGGCTGTATGGAGTTTCAGAATTCGCGAAACTTTACGTAATTAAGGTAAAGCTCCGGGACGAGCGAGCTGGGATAGAAACGAGGAGTCCTTTGATGGCGATGCTCTCCTACTGTACCGAAGCAAGAGGATCCTATTATCCTCACGTTCCCCTGAGATTCGCGATTCGCTGAGTTTATCAAATTCCTCTTCTCATTCGCGATGATACAATCGTCGATCATGAGCTGAATCGAGTCTATCGTGCTTCGTTATTGATTTTTCGTAAAGAACCACAGTAATTAATAATAATAATAATAACAATATTATCAATTATGGCAAAAATAATAATAACAAAGTTTATGATGAATGTTTCAGCAGCAACAACAACAGCATCAGGCTCAACAACAAGCACAACAGCAGCAAACGCAACAGCAACAACAACAAACGACGCCGGCACAACAAAGCCACCGAGCAAATTCACCCGGAAGCGGCAGCGCGGGCAAGAACAGTCCGGCACCTCAAAATTCATCATCGCCGGCTAGCATAGTCACCACGACACCCAGCAAACCCCAAGCCGAATCGAAACCAGTCGAGTGCAATTTGTGCAGTCGAACGTTCAAAAATATACCAGCCCTCAATGGCCACATGCGATTGCACGGTGGTTACTTCAAAAAGGTTGGTGAATGAGAGTTTCATGAGAATTTATTTTTTTGCTAAAAAATCAACGATCAACTTGCTTTGTTCATTGTCTGTTGTTTTTTGTTTTGTTTTTATTTTTTCAAAGTATCTAAAGATAAAAGTATCTCTTGATAAAGATCGAAAGAACAATCAGACAATATCTTGCCCAAATGACTTGAGCTATAAGAAGTAATGGAATATTGAGAAATGCATTTTTTGCTGATAAATTGGGGATTCGAGTATAAGATAGCATCATTAACCCTTCGTGATCACCCTGGGTACAATCGACCCGTCGATCAATTTTTCGCGTAAATATATATTAGTTCCCGGCTTCGAATGGGACTGTGTTCACCATCTTACCTGGAGTTTGAAGTATCCTCGTACCATAAAATACACCCTCTTCACATGTCGGAATAAATACCCTTTTTGGAACGCGCACTATGCTACTATTATTTCCCAAAAGTATCATATCTAAGAAGTATCACGTCCAAATTGTAGGTAAAAATGTTGAAAATTCACGGAACAATGATTTTTTGAGCGAAGAAATGTCTTTTTTGCGTTTTCACCTGTTTATGATTTTTTTTAACATGTCACCATTTTATTTCTTATAGATAAATTTTTCGTACATCATTTAGAAAGTTCAAAGCATATTTCGTAATTTTTTTTAACCACTTTGGACGGATAGTTTGGTCACAATACTTTTTTGAAAACTGACGGTAGAATCGACCCAAGTGTGACCACCGCGATTGAATTGGAAGTATGACCACGAAGGGTTAAAAAAAAGTACATCCGCTGTCAAGATTTGTCCCGATACTGGATTCTCCTCGGAGTTTGAACGATGATAAGGTCAATCGTATACTCTCCGAATTCGACATTCCCATTATAAAAAGAACTCACATTTAAATAGCGAAAAATTAAAAATGAAACGAAAAAAAAAGTAAAATGCAATGTAAAAAAGGGATGCTGGAGCTTTGTTGTTGAAAGTTCTTGACGAAAGGTTGATTGTATTCGATGACCGAGAAAAAAAAACGAGGGTACCGGTATATCGGAGCAAGTGCAGGTACGAGGCGAGTGGCGCAATTGCACGCAAGAATGGCTGATTACAAAAAAAAGGGCAGTCTGTCCCTAACGAAGGGTCGTTGGAGCGTTTTTTCCTGAGCGAGGATTCTCTCATTGGCCGGCGGAACAACGAGAAAGGCGGAAACGAGAAAAATCTCGAGGACGCTCGTGGCGAGGAGTGCTGAAAAGCCGGGGGCGAAAAGGTTTCTATTCGATCTGCGGGTGTATAACATTATGTATATATAGGACGGAGAAAGTGGGATTTGAGGGTTGAAGAAGGTGTGCGATGGGGGTCGTTGTCAGGAAGCCTGTTTTTAGGTTCGGCCCAATGATGGTAGTTTCCGAAAACATTGGGTTAGGACCGTGGGGTAGTTTTAGAGCGAGGATGAGCGAGAATGTCCCTCCCGTCTTTTCGACCCCCAGGGGGGGGGGGGCAAAGACAGGAAAAAGATCTCGGGATATAAAGATAGACGTTACGAGATAAAGACCGTGAAAGAGGCAGGGGAAAGAGAAAAATAAAGAGTGAGAGGATAGAAATTGAAAAGAAAGTTATATCTCGGCGAAGAGAACAACCTAGAGAAAAGAGGATTTCAAAAAAAAAAAAAAAGGAAAGAAGGGAATGCAATCGCTAGAGCGAATCCAGACTGTAATGTTCTCCAAGTAGCGTCCATTTGGCCAAGAGGGGCAAAGATTCGAGAAGACGTATAAAGCCCATAGAAAAAAGGTAGGTAGAGGATACCGATAGACGGAAGAAAGTAGCATCACGAACGACTGAGAAGGAGAGAGGAAGAGAGATGGAGATGGAAGCTTCGGTATACGAGCGAAGTTTGCAAAAGATGGAAAGATAAGACGATGATCGAATCGAAGTGAACCCATTAACAAGCTCTTTCGTTCAGCCGGCCTGGCCGCGGTGCGAGGGACGAAGTCGAACCAATCGCCTGTCTCACGTTCCAAACGGTCCGCCTCGATACGATAGGTCGGAAGGGTAGGAAACGAGGCGAAAGGGATAAGCTTGGCGGAGATACCGGTGCTACAACGTCTCTTTCTAGATGCTATAGAAACGCAATCCGCACTCCCCTGCCCGCGTCCTCACTCCGAGCAAACATTGTCTCGGGCTTTATCCATTATGCAGATTGAATCTGTCGGTGGTTACCCTCTCCGAGGACTCTCTCCACCCAACGGATGCATCCACACATACACATGAGCGCGGCTGCTCGCGATCTCATCATTGTAAAATTCACGAAACGACTCGCGAGTAAACCTAATGGCGCTATGATGATCCCGTTTGGGAGATTGCGCCATCATTCGGTTCGTCTAGATCATTCGAAAACGAACATACAGCAAAAAGTCAAAGATCCTTGAGCAAGATTACTGTACGTTAAGGCCTTAGGCCGCTCTAGAGGCCAAAAAAAGGGCATATTTTGTGATTTTTTTTTAAGCGAAACCATAAAATAAATCGAAATTACAAAATAGGGGTTTTATTATACACGTAATTGAATAGACAAAATTATTTTTTCACAGCGATACATGTCAAAATGGCGACTGTGCAGCATTTTTCCGATGACGCCTTTATTTCTCGAAGGTCAACGGCTGGACCAACAGCTCCTATAATTTTTGAGTTATGATGAGACACTAAAGTTTTTTTTCGATTATATATGAGGACAGCTATAGAAGTACGTAGGATTTTTTTGATATATTGTTTTTTGTCAAAATGGCGCATTTTTAAAACAAGAAGTATAAAATACTATGAGAAAATCGTCAGAAAATTGTTTATAAAAAAGGAACTATGCAATATAATGAAAAAATCCTACGCTGTGCCTCAGAAAATGGAATTCTGAATATACAGTTAAAATTTCAAGTGATTCGGTTGAAATTGGTTTGAGTTATGAGTCCGGCCGACTTGAAAAATATAGTTTTGAGATAAACGCGTTTAAAGTTAGTACATAGTCACGACATGAATCAAGAGGGGTTGCGCTAGAATTCGAAAATCGAGTACTTAGAGATTTTTCACACCCATAATCTTTTGGAATATAATTTTATAGGTACTAAGGTACATTTTTGACGGAAAAAATCGATTTTTGGAAAATCCTAGAGTGGCCTAAGTCCTTCAATACAGTACGGAAAATACTGGGTTTCAGACAGACGCCGAATTGATTTTGAGCACTCACTATTCGGATACTTTACCCACTTGGTGGATTGGAGAGACAATGTTTGTGGGTTAAGTTTCGATGGTAATGTCAACCGTCTAATATCACAACGTCCAGCTATCCGAACAGTTGTTACAACTGACCATCTGGATTGACGTTACTGACGACATTGATGTGCCACTCTTTACCCTGCGCAACGATTCTTCGCAAGGACTATTTCTCGCAGCGTTTAGTTGCGTAAAGGCCAGACTACTGGTGCTGCATTGCCAAAAAAAAAATAATTTAAATAGGATTTGGTTAAATCAAATAGATTTTTGCTGTGTCTCGCGGCCTACTACGACCCTATTTGTAATATATATATTTTTTGTTATTTGTTCAAGCTATTCTTTTTAAATATGAGATATATTCAAAATAAAAAAATAAAGATTAGATTCAAATTAAATAAGTAAAGATAAAAGACGATATATCGCACGAATACGAGAAAGAAATATAGGTTCATGACATAAAAGTGCGGTGAAAAAAAAAGTTAAATTATTTTTCTTTTTTTTCACTAACAAGGCTGTTATTTGGGAAAAAAGAAAGGTATCGTCGTGCCTTTTATTGACAGGCGCGACTATTTATGTATAAAAAGACTACCCATTTTCCTCAACTGCAGAATATTACAACAGCCTTCTAATGAAAACAAAACCATGAGATTTTTGAGAGACGGAATCGGGTACCATTTTTCCGCTGTCTCTTTTGTCTTATACTACCAGATGAGCAAAAATCACAGATTTATTAGGAGTAAATAAAGTATTTAGTTATTGAACTATATTAAATAGATCTTGAATTGAATAAATAAATATATTTAAAATCAATAATTTTAATAATGAAATGCACTAGGAAAAATTTGATTTCACGAAAAATCTAATTAATTCAAATAACAAAAAATAAAATAGTCGCATCTAGTTAATATCAAAAGAATTTTTTTGTCAATGCATAAGCTTCCGACAGCATTCGTCGACTTTCAGCAATACTTTTCTTCAAATAGAAGCACAAAAGCAGCTTCCTACAAATTGTGCTTTGTTGGCACAAAATTCGATATATTTAACGCTCAAAAAAAATAATGTTTTCTTCACTTCGGCAAAATAACACATACTGAAAACTAAAGCCACGGTGATGATGCTTCGATATAAAATTAGTAATAATATGACCCGATGCGAGTACCAGTTACGTAATCTCTTGAAAGACCTTAAAAAATTAATGCGAACACCTAATAATTTCAATTGATCGAGCCGAGCATCAGTAAAAGTTACCAGTACCAACGGAAATAGTCCACAAATCGAGGAGTTGCCAGAGCTCATTCGTATCCAACTCACTGACAAGGGATGGTCCAAACTAGCTTTTTTTCTCCGTATGAATCATAACCACCGACCCAATAAATCCTTCCGAATTGAAGACGCTTTAATCATCCACAGCGATTGCTCAATATCTCATTCACTATCCAAATACTCCACATGCAAAATGAGAAGCGGACGTTAACCTGTGCTAGGTCATTCGAGACTCGATCAATCTCGCTAACGAACACGCTTTACACCAGGCTATAGATGCGAAATTAGTGTCTCGTCCATGAACGAGTTTCCAATCCATACATTTCGACCACTGCGAATACGACATGCTTTGGCATATATGTATGGGCATAAGCCTACATCGACGAATCTCCGGGGATGCATCACGCGAAGAGGCTCGAGCCACACGCGGAATTCGTCGTTTGAGTCCGTATCCCCGCGAACACTGGATCGTATTGATGAGTGGCGATAGACTCGCGGGGTTTGATAAGAGGAGGCGAGCACGAGGAAACTGAGGGGAGGGTGGGGGAGGGGGGAACGGCTAGGGTTGCTCTTGCCTGGATTCGCAATCAATTCTGCACATTAGTGTCCCGTTCAATATTCATGAAGCCTCCGGTTAGATAGTACCTTCGGACAAACTGGCGGCCCATGTAGCGTTGCGAAAATGGCTGCTGAGCAACCCACCTATATATATATATATATATATATAACGTACGCGGGTAGGTAACGACACACGAGGTCGTATACACCCGTAGGAACAGGAGCGTCAAAGACAGAGTTCAATTTCGTATATCACGTTGATGTATCGAACTCGGACGTAGGAAATTGAGGTTGCCTCCCGATCTCTACCCTCCTTTAATCTCACCCCCTCAGTCTCTTCCACCCTCTCATCTCACTGTCTACGCGTTTACGGCTGATGCTTGACGGCTTCGGGATTGGAGAAACTCACCAGCCTCTTGCATTTCGATCCCGCACGAACGCTCATTGATCAACCGACTCACGGGATGTGCGAGCAGGGGACGAATATGTATGCAGGACACGATGTGATTGAAGGATGCAGAATTACTAACGTACGAAGTCTACTTGCCCAACGGTATTGTCCGTTCTCGAGACAGCCGATTGGACTTCCGGTTTAAATACTCTGCACACTCTCCCTCTCTCTCTCTCTCTCACTGTTTCTTTCTCTCGTGCTCGAACTCTAGATCTGTATGTCCCTCGTACTCCTAACGGTGCTAGGCCTGCATCACATTGAAACTTTGTCGACGTGATCTCATCCCTCCTCGACAATCGGACCTGTTCAACCGTTACGCTTGACAATCATGATCCTTGATTCGCCGACTCTCGACTGTTCCATGCACCTCGGCACCTATATATATATATATATATATATTGTATGGGTGCACACGAGATACCACAGATTCCATCACAGGCTAATCGAATGGGAGAACCCCGATTAGCCTCGGTGATTAGCTCGTGCTTCGCGCGCGATCACGGACCGTATCAATTTAAGGGGGATGCGGCCTGTAATCCGCCTACAACGTGTATCCAGTCGACCCTATCTCCTTCTACAAAACGAAACTTCTGATTTCGACGTACCTACGCATGAACATCCAAAATTCTGATGCGCGTCTTCGATTCCATATATAACCAAATATCAAGGTTTTGAGATCCTTGTTACTTGAGATATGGTCTTTGTCGCGGCTACGAAATTCGCTCGATCCGCTATTTTGCTGTATCATATCCCATGTCCCATGAAATATTATAAGGAAATATTAAAAATACCAATCTTTTTTTTGCCAAGATGGCTGGAAAACAAGTTTGTTCTCAAATTCGAAAATTGATTGTAAAAGAGATTCCAAATGGTTTTTCATAACGAAAAATAGCTGATACATTTGACGTGAACAAGACTCTAGTGCAGAAACTGTGGAGAAAGTTTCGCGAGACTGGTTCTGTTGGGGACAGAGAAGGAAGAGGAAGGAAACAGGTCAGTACGTATCGAGACGATTTTCGTATACTACGGAAATGCAAGAAAAATCCACCGTCAACAGTACTAGCTATTCAAGAAAACCTTCAATTAAATGTTCAAGCCTTTTATTGACAAGCGCAATAAAAGGAAAGGTTTACAGTTTGCGAAAAAAATTTGAGCCAATTGCGTTTTGTAAAAAGGTTCTTCGGTTTGACGAGAGCAAATTTGAATTGTTCAATCGAAAAAGAAGATTGAGGGTGTGGAGAAAAACCGGAAAAAAAACTCCAAGACCGTCACGTACAGTAAGCTGTGAAACACGGAGGCGGTAATATTTGGTTTTGGGTTGCTTAGCTTAATCGGGAGTAGGCGAATTAGTAAGAATCAATGGCATATTGACTGCGGATAAGTAGGGTAGGGAGGGGCATATTTAGCCGCAAACTTATTTTAATAAACGTGTGGTTTTTTTTTATTTTGCAAATATCGAAATAAAGCTATTGACGCATATGAGCAAAAAATTCTGAGAGTTTCTGATTTTTTAGTCATTTTCAAGTGAAAATGCCGGTCACTGTATATATATATATATATATAATTGCTATATCAGTTGCCATTATTGGACATTTGTTTCAGGATGAGAATAAGAAGACGGAAAAGAAGGAAACACCTGGCCCACCGTTACAAACGGCATCGGTCAACGTGAGGGCTCTCATAGAGGAGAAGATCATACAGAAACGAACGACCGGTAAGTCAAGAGTCTTTTATATCATGGACATTTGATATCGTATTCAAAAAGAGGGAGATTGTAAGAGGAACGCGGGGAGAGAATGCCCTGTCTTCGCTCTCGAAAAATGGTGACACATGTATATATATATATATATATATATACTAAACAGAGAGAATTCTTGTGTGCTCATCCACCCCAACCGTGAATAGCCACGGACTTTCTCTCCTTTTCTCTCTGTATCTCTTTTTCTCTCTCTCTCTCTCTCTTTCTGGCTCGCGCTTCCCCTGCTTTCATCTCCATCTCTCATCCGCGCAATATTTCGCGAACTGCGCGATCCATGGAGTGCCGAACAACGGGACCGTGATTTACGAAGCTCGCATGCCAGAATATTTCTCGCATTGTCCACGTCGTTGTGATAAATCAAAAGCTCTCGGGGTCGCGCGCCCTATACTCTTGTCTCTACCTCCCTTTCCCTCAATCCTCTTTCGCGCGCTCTCTCTCTCTCTTTCTTTTCATCCCCTTGTGCTCATAGTTAAAAAAAAAATATGTATATATATACTTGCAACTGTTGTTTTTGAAACCCCTGTAATTCGTTTGGAAACGCGTGCCCGACTTTTTTTTGTCAACGAATAAACGTGTGAAAACGGCGAACTTTTGTTCGCTAGATCGATCGATAAATCATTTTCCGCGAGACAAAAGTACGTCCGCGTTGACGAAATTCTAAGTGGATTTTACATGAACCTTTGTAGACGACGCGACACGATAAATTCAGAGCTCACATTATGCCAACGTCGACATTGACCCCTTGAGCCCGAATGAACTGTCATATTGGAGAAATAACTAAAAAAAAAAAGAAATATAAAGCTCAACGGTAATCAGACTCGGTAAAACATTTTTTTTTTGTTTTTCGCAAATTATCACAAATTCCCAATTATCCAACCAATAGAATCGTACAATCTTTGAAAAACCCACGTAACGTTTTTATTCAGCGTATTTTCATTAGCACATCAGTATCTAATCTTGATTCACAATTGAGGGTGTAAAAAAAAATCTCTACGATCGTAAAATCGTAAAATTTTTTCGTTTTTCTCTCCTTTGTAAATGCGGTGTAGTCAGGAAGAATGCACGTGAGAGACGCTCGGGAAAAAATGATGAACATTTTTTAACCAAAGCACTTTTCCGGCTAGCAGGGTTTTCAGGCGTTCGCTTCCGCTCTCGATTTTGTATGTTTACGTACGAAAAAGCTCTGTCACACACGTACGCATATCGTACTGTGTTAGAGACATGTTGATGTGTTTGCCTACAACATATATATATATATATATATATATATATATATATATATATATATATATATATATATATATATATATATATATATAGATGCACGGCGCACACAAGAGAACTGACTGCGCTCTATTCGTGAAAGCAATTTGCCAGGCCGCAATCGATGATTGCCAATTTGTAAAAATCCCTCGCAGCTTAACGACCGAGCGACGCGCTCCAAAAGCACCATTTCTCTCTCCTCTCTGTCCCAGCTCTCCTACCTATAACCATCGCGGGCCTGAAGCACGGGCGTGCTTTACGCCCGCGACTGATTTCACTCGAAGGGCGAACCTCACGCTAGTCCTTCGATCAAAGCTTTCGTTCCCTTTCTGTCTCCCTCTTTCTCCGTCACTTTCCGTGTCTCCGTCACTGTCCTCTCTCTCTCTCTCTCTCTCTCTCTCTCTCTCTCTCTCTCTCTCTCTCTCTCTCTTTCTCTCTCTCCCCCCCCCCCTCTGTTTGCTTGATGGGTAATGGAAAATTAAAGCCCCGCATTCCGCAAATATAATCGGCTTGGTAGTTTCCACGTCGGATAATCCAATGGAAAATGAAGAGAACGCAGAGTTCGGCACGACCGCAAATGATATTGGGGTTTAATGTTGCGCAAGCACTTTCTACCATTTCTTATCCTCGTCATATCAAGATCAACAATTTTCTTTCGCTCTGTTTCCCCGTTATTCCCTATCAATAATTCGCTGTAGACCAGCATTTTTTGGAGTCCATGTACATGTCCCCCAAAAACAAAACGCCTTCGAAAGAAATAATATCAGCGGAGAATAATATCATGAAGACGGAGAGAAAAATTGATGCGAATTTCATTGACGCCCAATGAAGATAAGTTCAATCCTTAATGACGTAATTGAATGAAAAAAAATTTAGCTATCCTTGATTTACGACGATTTTATTGTTTCACCTAATTCGCCAATCCTTTTTTTCATTCATGATTTCATCCGCGTCTACCTCGCGTCCCTTCGATCGAAGCAGCCACCCCACCCTACCCCCCCTCTTGATGAAAACTCTCGAGATCTATAGCACTGCGCAGCGAAGTGTACGCGCCCCGGAAAAATTCAGTAGAGAAAGTACCTTTTGTTCAGACCTCATTCACTACGTCACTCTTTGACGGCAATCTACGAGCTCTCTCGCTCTCTCTCTCTCTTTCGCCCTCTTCGCCTTCGAAGCGTCAAACCCATCGCGAAAGGGGGTGTTTTTCAACGCGATGTTTATTTCACCGGATGACTCGGGAACGTTTTCCCGTTGTTGCGCTGATTGAAAAATGAACGGGCGACCGCCGTTCTCTCTCGGCGTTCACCTCGCTTGTTCACCCCTTTCGTTTTTTTTTTACGTCTTTCCTTCGCTTTCGTTCTCTGTCGAAAACGAAACGATCCAATCGCGTTGAACGAGCAATTATGCGCGATGGCACAAATTACAATAGACTGAAACTTCCCAACCGGACGCGTTTACTTTTGGCACACTTTTCCGGTCGGACCTTTTTTTTTTATCGAGTTAATTGCATCGTCGCATCATCAATTAAAAAAATTCAACGATTAGAAAGTTCTCGCGTAAAAAAATTGAGAAAAGAAACGCAATTTCGTATATAATACTTAATTGAATTCAATTCACTTTTTATTCAATTCCATTTTTAATGCCCTGCGTTTAATTTTTCAAAAGCATTATATATTTTTTTACTCTCTTCTTCGACGTGACTTTGTTAAAATGGCTGAAAATGAAGGAAAACCATAAACGAGAAAAACGGGGTATTGCACGATACAGTGTTCTTACATCTGTCGTTACAGCAACAGAAGCGAACAACAGCAGTCAGGCTCGATCGAATACGGTGATCGGAAGTCAGAACGATGCATCAACACACGGTATTGGTAAAACAAGTTTTGCCGTGCCAGCCCCACCGCCATTGGCACCTGGTGAAAAAAATCGAAGACTCTCGGACACGGAGCACTTTCGACAACCAAACGTCACGGTCGGTGGCCACGCAGCGGTTCAGAAACAGCTACAGGAAGCACAGACCCAAGCACAGGCTCAAGCGCTCGCAGATATGATTCTCAAGGTACAAAAAAAAGCGTCAATAAAAACATTTATTTAAAATATTTTGCAGATTAAGGGATCCTGATTTTTGCGAAACTCATATATGTCCAATAAAAAAAACCCTGACGTTTCCATAAACGCCGCTATATTGTTTTATAAACGAATAAATATTTTTGAACAGGCAATTTTATACAGTTCGTAAAATAGGAAATCGTAAATTGCGTTGGGATGTTGGAGTCAACGGTTGTTGTTGATATATTGCAATCGATATTAATTGCGGCTGTTTATATAAATTAATATTTTTTTCTCGAAAATATATTCGTCAGGGTACAACGAAAATGGCTGTTAAGCGAGCTACCTCGGATCCAGGTCAGAGGGTTCAGCTAACTTATCAAACTTCTGTACCCTCTGCAACTGCAACGCAACAACAACAAACGAATCAGACCCAAGGAGCGACGCCGCCCGCGGTGTCCGAGAGTTTCACAATGACCGGATACTCCGAGGACGGCGGATACTTCAGCCCGAGTTTGCAGGACGAAGTTTTCCAACAGGTCACCGCCGTACCGGACTCTGTTCTCCTTCATGCAACGCAGTTGGATTCCATACAGGTAAATAAATCGCTGACAATATCCGGCTGAAACTTTAGGCTGTCTCTCCCGACTCCGAAGTTGTTTTTTGTCGTATTGCGAATGGAGTGAGCAATTAAGTACTTGTTTATTTGGCGAGTGATCACCGTATAACGAGGTCTAAAAGTCTATTTTCAAATGTACGTTTTCATTCATTAAACGTTTGACACCTTTCCACGCGGGCGAAGCCGCGGGCGGAAGCTAGTTGATTTATAACTAACAAGAGTACGCTATAAACCAACTAGAGTAGTAGTATTTGTGTACGATCGCTTACCACAAGGCAGACATTGCAGGATAATCAATGACTGGATCTATACTGCATTCAGTTTCAGACGACGGGGCTGCTTCAGGAACACACGTCCGATCAATTGCAGGACATAACGCTGGAGGATCGTTTCTCGAGTCAGCATACGGTGAATCCGGATCTTCAGGCGCTCGTTAATTCCCCATTGCCCGATTCCCTAGCGGAGTTCAGTACTTACGGTGCCCAATATACGGAGAGTCCTCACACGTTGCCGACGCAATCGCCGTTACCGTCACCACTGACGAGACACGATAGCCCAAGTTTCACGTATCCGACCCCACCGGCGAGCCAGGAGGGTCTTCTATCGGGCAATTTGCCGTTGTTGAGTCCGCAGGACGACGCGGACACGGTGAGATCGGTGTCGTCGCCACTGTCGGCAGCTTTTTACACAACGACGATGTCGTCGGCGGCCGCAGTCGAGGAGGCCTTGAGCGAAGTATTGCCGGGTGAACCGGAGACCGACGCCGATCTTTACGGGCCCGGCTCACCCAATCCCAACTCGCCATTGCCGAGTCCATTGTCGGCAACTCCGGCGCCATCGCCGCTCTCCTCGCTTCCACCTTCGTCGGTCTCGTCGCCGGGACCCGCGACATTTTCCACGGGCTTTCCGGTGTCGCCACATCACGGTCTACAAAATCAAATGATGCCGAATTCCGAGGATCCGCTGTTGTCGTCGAGTCCAAAGGACTTCATCGTTGGCCGTCGCAAATTCGAGTTCCAATCGTACAAACTGATAACGAGCCAGAATCTGGTTGACTTTGGCCTGGGTAACGGAAGCCTCGCCGGTATCGTGGTCGACAACAACGGCGAGTACAAGCTCATACAAACGGCAGGCCTGCAAAAGGCCAACGTGCTCGTGCAATCGGGCGCCCTCAGTCCGGCAGCGTTAACCTTCAGAAAAGAAATACGTCTGGCTACACCCAAGATCGAGCCTGGAATCGGCCAAGGCTTGAACGTACAGCATCATCAACAGTTTCAGGCCAATCAGCTGCATCAACAGGCCATAAATCCCGCAAAATTTCTCATACAGACGAGCAACAACACCAGCAAAACGCTGAAGCACAAAATTGGCACGAACAATCTGCCGATACCGGTGGAACACATCAAGGAAGAACTCTTGGATGACGACATATTTCTCAGTCCAGCTGTCAACCCGAGCGCGAACAACGACAGCCCGGTCAGGCAGACGAGAAAACGGCCGCGCATCGAGGGTCACTACGCCAATTCGTCGTCATCGGCCTCCTCATCCTCGTCGCATTCCTATCCGTCACGCCTGAGACGCGCCTGCGATCGACACTGGGACAGCAGCTACACCCCGCCACCCATTTTAGATCCATCCAGACCGGGATCCGGTCTTTACGCGAGGCTACATCAACACGAACGCGACATCGAATTCACGTCCGAAGATTCACAGGGTAACGATGGTCCACCACCGAGGATCAACATTGATACGAGATATCAAGCTACCATACCACCTCTCGGATGCGACGGCGATCGCGGCAGGGGCGGACGCGAAACCGATCATCCACTCTGGGATCCCGGCATAACGAATCATCTCACTGATACTGAGCGTAAGTATTCGGACGAGTTCTATCTCACGGTCAATCTTCAGCTGAGTAAAATGGGGAACTCAATGATCTCATTGAATCAATTCCGAAGACGTTCCGGATTGGGACCGAAACGCATTTGAAGAGTTTCGATTCTAATCCGTTGATGACGATTCTTAACACTGGATTGGTACACTATTTTTCGGCAACTCGTGTACACGCGTCGTTGGCACTAGCGACAAATTTAACAACCTTAAGTGTTACAAAAAATTCTGAGAAAAATCATACGTGTTCTTTGAAGTTTCAGCTATCGGTGTAATCGACAATAATGTAAAAATATTAATGTTAGAATTGTTTATTTAATCGTTAAAAAAAGATGCCAAAAATGAACCGTAATGTTGAAAAATTCATCATTTTTATCAAGTAACTTATTTTTGAAAATTCATTTAGGTATTTTTACTTAAGATTACGTACTGCTAAAAAAAAATAAGCGACGCTTTAGGAATTAAATAGGGTATTTATTTTAAGGCTTGAATATCGCTATTCAGTATGGACGTTTATAGAAGATAAAATTGATAACAAATATAAAATAATGATGGATAAGTTTAAAAACGTCATGTTTAAGTCCAAAAATCTTCAAATCTATTCATCTTAAATAAATACGATATAGTTAGAAAAACACTAAGTACAATGTAGTTACAGAAAAAACGCAATCATGGCAGCATGTTAGTCTATGCTATAGCCATTCTAAAGCCATTTTCGCTTTTAATTATTCAACACCTTCATGAAACTTCATATTTCGAGTAAAAACAGAATCATAGAGGAAAAATATATTTTCGTGAGGTCGTATTTTACATACGTTTCCATGGGTCGTTGGCGTCCTCGACAGATATTGACGTCATGCTAGCCGTAGCTAAACTAACCGATTCCTGTGGGCCTGTGGCAGTTAACTACCCCTACACCAAACTTTTTTGACAGACCAGTACGAACGCGCTAGGCAAACGGACTTCCACAAACTACCCCATTGCTGAAATACCGAGGACGCGAACGACCCATGTGTATCATTCCAGGGTTAACATTGAGATGTTCCATGGCCGCAATTACATTTCGTCGATTATTTTAGGAAAATGATAATATGAATTGATGCTTCTGATCTGCACGACTTTGGGGCTTAACGAAAGTCGAGTTTGCCTCAAACGAATAATGATCTGGAAAAATGAATATTGGCACAGATTTTGCACAGTTTTCCTGTGCCCTGGTGCAAATGCGATCCAGTTGTGCTGGAAAGAGTGGCTGCGGACAACACTCCGAGGGGTATCTAAAGAACTGGCAATAGAGAAGTGACAATTCGGGATAAAAATTAAAGGAATTATGAAAAATCCGCAATGGCATACGAGGAAATATTAGACATGAAAAAATGACATTTTCAAACATAATTTCGTCTATCATACTTCGTCATATTTACGCCAAACAAGTCGGAGAAATGACTTAGCGTAAAAAACAATTGATTCTTATACTTCGTTCTTTGTCCAGTCGAGATGTATCTGCAGTTCGCCTGCTGTGCTGCGACACCGGGTGGTGGCCGAAACAAGGAATACGCGCTTCATCTCTTACACATGTGCAAGGGAAACATTCACGTAAGAACGTCATTCAACCGAATGAAATTACAATGATTTTACGAAATATTTAAGAGAGTTTATTAAAATATTTAAGAATTATAAAAGAAAAAACAATCTCTCAAATAAATTTTAATTTGGAAGACTAAAAATAAAGTAGCTTACCTAAAGACAAAATATGGAATTAATTGGATTAGCACCCGGACGGTTCGAACCCTCATTTTCCTCACGGACTTCGAATACGTTGAAGTAAAAATTCATAAATTGGGAAATCCTGTTGATGTGCGTCAAAAATCTATAAGATTGCAAATAAAAAAAGACTCAATTGCTTTACGATTGTTTCGTCTTCGGCTTACCACTAATTTATGTTACCTTGATTGTTTGAATGACCACAGGAAGCGATGCTTAAACTAATGAGGCCCACCCCGACACTGCCATTGCAACATCCATTGCTGAGCTACGAATGCACCGAGTCCGATCGTTGGACGTCCCACGAGATGGACGTTTTTTACCAGAGCTTGCTCGAGTACAACAAGGATTTCGTAGCAATATCGCGCGACGTTGGAACAAAAACGTCGAAACAATGCGTGCAGTTTTACTATCTGTGGAAGAGGCTCTGTCCCGACGAGTACAAGAGGCTTAGAGCGAGACACGGTAAACCAAAGATCAAGAACGAGTCCAAAGATTTCAACAGGGACACGAAAGATACCAAGGAATTACGGGATGCGATCGCATCGGTTACGGAAATGGACTTTAGCGACGAGAAATCGATACTTCATCGAACGCTGGTAAGTTCTGAATGAAGGTTCAACATACATACATATATATATACGGAGTGTCGCGTTTAAATTGCCCCCTCACATATCTTCGGAACTGTTGATGCTAGTTAAATATGTTTCGAGCTAAATTTATATGGTTTCAAGGCGCACATTACCTAATGTGAGTCAATTTTTTCTACGTGCACGCGTTAATGAAAAATGACGGTCAACTATATTTTTTAACGGGTCTGCGTAAGCTTGGGGCTCAACAAACAGGTCGATTTTCAATATTTCTTTTTCTGATGAGAGTATTGAAATGAGGGACCGGGATTTTACACGCAATTTTACACGCAATTGCCAAGTTTGAGGTTTTTCATTTTTTAATATTGATAAGCAATGAAGGTATTATTATTCGAAGAATGTGCGACCGTTGCTGCATGGCCAATCGGCGTGAGTAGTTCCAACAAGTAGTCCGATCTGAAATAAAAAAAAGGCTTCCGTATTACCGGATACTTTTTTGAAAATAACAAAAATCAACCAGTCTATACGATGGAAAATGTTATAAACTCTGTCCGATTCGAGAAAAACGCTAAAGAAAAGATGATAAATCGCTGCAGAGCGGTTCGCCGTAACGCAGTTATCACATCTCGGTTAATTTCGGAATTTTCAGAAAATCTTTCTTATAAATTAAAGTTAAGACCCTATACTATCAAACTGTGCGATAAAAAAATTGTATTCATGACAAAATATTGGATACAATTTTTACCAAAATACAAATACAAAATACATTTTCGTCAAAATACATACCAAATGTATTTTGTATACAATTACATTTTAATAAAAACACAAATACAGAAAACATTTCACCAAAATACGAATACAAAATACATTTTAATAAAAATAAATACATGTGTACAAAATACATTTTTCTGAATTACAAATAGCAAAATAGGCCTTTATTTGTCGTCTACGTGTGCATATAGAAAAATCTTACTTATCCTAGACACCATGTCTTTGAATTCTTGAACAACGATGGCTCTCTCTCTCTCTCTCTCTCTCGCTCTCTTTCTCCCTCGCCCTCTCCCTCTCTCAAGCTCTCCCTCTCTCTCACTCTCCCTCTCTCGCTCTCTCCCTCTCTCCCTCTCTCCCTCTCTCTCTCTCTCTGTGTGTGTGTGTTTGTGTGCCAAACGACAACTCGTTCTAGAGCATTAATAAATCATCATTATCATCATCATCATCTCTCTCTCTCCCTCTCTCACCAGAATCATTCCACCCCGGCTATAAGATCTCTGTTCAATTACGTAGTTACAGACGAACGAGAGAGAAAACTCGGCCACCCTGACCACGAGCGAAGGCGAATTGAGGCTTTTCGCCTACGATTGTCCCGATGTGAGTAGCCCTACGTTTCTTTTTTATTCGTATATTATCTACCCCCCGCCCCCCCCCCTCCGACCCAGCTTCTTATTCACAAGAGCTTCGTTACACTATATGTGTGTGATCGTTTCCGTTATTCGTAATATCCCAATTCTTCTTATCAACGTTCTACGGCGCAAGGGATCGATAAATAACTACGGCATTAATATCATCTAAATTGAATAAAATAATGTAGAAAGGTAGCTTAAATAAGTGAGCGTGTGAATAACAAATATTGCGAATTGCAAATAAATAAATATTACTCTTATATGTTGCTTTAACTATCCCAAAAATAACAAAAACTCCATTTGTTGTGTACATGTCAAAGTTTCTCAATGTCGCATGTCTTTATTGCTGTGAAGATCCTCAAAATTTACTACTGTACCGAAACGCTTTTTTTTTAAATAATTCTCCGAGACTCGCCCAGAGTGTTTCGCGCCTAAATTCTATGTACACGCACACACCCACGTATTTAAATTTATATATTTATATATATATGTATGTATATATTTATATATACACACTCACACACACACGAACACGCAACGCGACGAACGCGTTGTCTTGATTGTTTCGTTTTTACGCTTTTTTTTTGTTTTTTTTTTATCGTGTCGTTGTGTTGTTTATTTTGGCTTTGTGTTTTCTTTGTGTTGTCAGAGCTTTAGCGGAAGCGTAACAGTTACGATGTCCGGAATCAAGAAAATCGGCATTACCGGAAACGCAACGGTCAACAACAACTCAAAAACTCACATTAGTTCTGAGCAACAACTACCCGTGCCCACCCTACTTCACTACCCCTGCAAGATATGCGGGAAGTAAGTCATCACTAAAACAAAAATCTCTAAGGCTCTTGAGGCAGAACGAAAAAAATAAAAAATAAACAAAACGAGTTAACAACAAAAAAGATTCGTCCATAATTCGGACTCCAGCGGTTGGTGCTGTTGTTGGTAGAACGAAGCGAAATCTTGAGGATATTTGACGCCTTCCCAACGCAAAGATTCCGTTGTCGATTACGGACTAGCAGTATCGAAGATAGAGACAAAAGCGTTATTTTTTTTTCATTAATCATTGTTCAATTATTCTCGCTCGGTAATTATTATTTTTTATGTTAATCTATGATTTTTGGTACCCAGAAGACTCGTTGAACATAATATCGACAAAAGATTGTATTAATTTTTTAATTTTTCAAGGTCATCCGCCGGGTTTGCGTTACATGCAACGTGCCAGTCTAAATTACTTAAAAATTATTCTTTTTTTTGTTGTATTATCATGATTTCTAAATCGACCACAAGTGTAGTCAATGTTAGATCGTGAAAGTCTTTAGAAGACAGAAGGTTACGAATTTTGAAGGAATGAAGATCGAATAAGACAACTTAGCCGCTTCTTTTCTGTCCAGCCTCACTTGCTCGAATATCTCAATCATCGAGCGTGTGGCTTTATCGACTTTTTTTTAATGAAGATTCTTATAGCAGAGGAAGCAAAACTGAAAATTTGCATTGACGAAGCACTGGATTAGCCAGAAGAACACAATCCCGAGTACACCGCCCATAAATCGAATATTTATTTGCTGTAGGCCGCAATCGTCTGTGTTTTATTTTCTTTTCATTTCAATTTATCATCACGACGGATGATTTTCATCGCTCACCTTTCCGTCACTATTGCTGTTTTGTTTGAGGAAATATTTATCTCCACTGTATGCAGTGTGTAATATGGACAGCATGCGACGCATCACATCTTCAACATTATTCGTGTGTATCATTCGTAATTATATTTATATATGCAAAGCAATCAAAGGTACAATCATAATTGGTAAATACGAATAACATTCTTAGGCATTTGAACCTTTAACTGTTTTGAGCCATTTAAATTATTAATGGTACAATTATTTTTCTTGCTATCATTGCTATTATTATTATTATCGAAAATCGAAGTGTGAAAGAATATGTGGCCTTTCCGACGAAACATTGGTCAATATTATTACACAGGCTACTTTGCTACTTTTTCGAAACCCTAAAGGGCAGAAAAAAATATTTAAAAAAGAATAAAAATCTCTTTCGAGCCAATCAACAATGTGATTGGCAGATCATTGATTTTCACACATGTATATAAATGTGAATATGGATGATACACGATTATTCTGCTTTGTTTTCGTTGGCTCTCAGTGTCTCACGCATCTCAATATTTCGATGTACTTCCTCTCAATGTCGTATCCACATAAACCCGAGCGAAACTTTTGTTCGAATAAATAACACGCGAAGGAAGAATATCAAATTGAATGGTGAATCTTTCTTTCATACGGACTCTTCTTTCCAACAGAGTTTTCAACAAAGTGAAAAGCAGAAGCGCCCACATGAAATCGCATCGGCCAATACCATTGCCCGATTCAACGGGTCAAGAATGTAAGAGGCCTCAGCAGCAACACCAACAGCATCAACTCAAGCAACACCAGCAAAATAATCATCACAACAATCATCATCAAACGAACGGAGGCTCGAATCAGCCGGAATATCAAAATGGAAAAATGTCGACGGGCGGCGCAATCAGCGAGCCGACAAACCCAAGCGCCAACAATTTGTGGCACAATCCGACGAGATTGAGGCCACCATAGAATATACGATTCCTTACACTCAAGTTACCTTAACGAAGGCTGAAAACGGATGAGCGTAGTACACACTAGATCACGCGTAATGGACGTTGAAACAACAACAACAACAACAAACGGAAAGAAGATTCTCGCGTAGTAGAGAGGCGTTTTCTTGTTCGATCGAAGACATTTATCGCGCTCGAGATTCTCTACCGGAAGTTCGATTAGAAATGGCCTAGTGAGGGATTCTCGAGTATCTATATATACACGTATAGTTATTTTCTCCCGGAAATGCGTGGCATATCGATGTAACGAGCCTGGACTATGCAACGAACCGAAATAAAACGTAGCAATTTCGAGTAAATCCAAAAAAAAAAAATTGACGCGAAGTCCGCCGGTGAATTTTCTTCTTTTTTTCATATCGCGCGCCTAACGAAAGAGTCTCAAACGAACGGACCTTTTGCCCTAGTTGCGATAACGCCGGGAACTGCGCTATCGATACGAAAATATCTTTCGCAACGGGGCAACAGATTTATCCCCGGTTAAGACATTAAATGGCGCTGAACGATCGAGACATCATCGAGTGACGGAAGGCACGCGAAGACCCTTTGACCTGTAGCTTCGTCTAACCGACAAAATATATATATATGCTTTTTCTTTATCCGACGGACATATTGTTGAAGGTAAAATTTATTTTTCTAACTCCAAAGAAAAACACGTAGTTCAACAGTGAGAACATTCTAATGTATATTCACAAGCGTAGCCCATGGACATAGAAAAGCTGATGAATATTTCTCGTAAAAGAATAAATGGAAAAGAATCGTCCTCCTATGCGGGCAAACGGAATATTTGTCGTTCCCTGAAAACTGAATAAACAAAACGAAAGAAAACAAACAACAACAACAAAAAGTACAAATCCATATTTCTTTACTGCACACCGATGAACGAAGAAAATACGAAAGGGAAAAATCATTCTGAACGAGTCAAAGGGTCTTGGGAGCCTCTTCGAACACGCCAATCTCGTCATGCCATACGTATTAAAATTTATCTTGACAATCGTTGATATCGAACTTGAATGAGTATTACGAAACGTTGAGGAAGAAAATGAAGAAACGAGAGTTCAGTGATTCTGTCAATACTTTCTACGGGCCTAGGTGAACGAATCGAGACGAAAAGAACAGAACAAAAACGCTATGTCCGGCTGAATACGCCAAACGCACAAGTGCGAGAGAATTCGTACCGACGATTTCGCTGTTACTCTTCTTTTTTGTTTTTTCTTAACATAAGCGGAAAGGAAGAAGGTAAATTTACGAGAGAGAGAGAGAGAGAGAGAGAGAGAGAGAGAGAAAGAGAGAAAAGGAAGAAAATCAGCGGTGACTGTATTTACGAAAACGTAGCGAACTGTGGGCGAACACGAGTCTCGCTGATGTAGGAAAAATGTGCCACGTAACGAATCAATGTTAACTGTTGAATAATTCACACTTGTGTAAATTCTTTTGATAATTCTTCCTTGTACCGCATTGTTCGCTCGATTTGTTTCTTTTCATTTTTCTCTTCGAAGCGTCTGGCGTTGGACACAACGATCGAAAGTATACAGGGAGAGGGCGGAGTAGAAGACCACCGTGGATTTTGTCTGCATGCAAAAACACGACTACGGTAATATTCCGAACGAAGAAAAACAGAGTTCGAAATTTGTTGTTGTATCCACGAGCGTGGCTTTTTGTATCCAGCGAAAATTCTACCGGACCGGTCTTTCTCTCCGAGGCGAAAGCGAGACGAAAGAAAAGGACAAGAGAAGCAACAACGAGATACGAAGACCCAATGTAACTTGACGAAACGTATATAATTAATTGAAGATTTAAGCGATCGCTTATGGCTGTGAGTCTACGACATCCGCTCCTTATCGTTAAATATTTTCCTCGTGATACGTAACGGCCGATCTTGACTTCCTCGAGGTTCTCCATTTAAGTTCACGTTAATAAACATGTGTGGGTGTGAGTGTGTGTGAGCCTGTGTAAAATGCATCGCCACACGCGCGAGCGCACTCAAAGTGTCCGTGCTCCCCAACGAGGTGTTTAATGTTCGGTTTATCTTAGGCGCCTTTATCCCGATATAAGCCTCCTTCGGACCTGTCGTCAAACGCACCTCTCGCACGTTTGTACTTGGGATGGCAATTAGTTAGTTATGATAATTGTAAATGAGAGGAAGCCTAAGGAAACGAACAACGACGAGCGTTGTTGCGGTTCCATCGACGAGTATTTAATCCAATTTCCTTCCTCATACCGCCTCTTCCTTCCTCGCTCATCGACATTGCACTTGTTACTCGTGTAAAACAAAAAAAAAACAATGCCATTAACTTTCGTAACATCTTGTAGTATGAATTTTTAATATTAATTAGACAACGAAGGGTCTTTCTTTTCTCTCTAGGACTAATTCTACATTAATTTCGACTTTTCATGATACTTATTATTATTATTATCGTTATTATTATGATTTTTTTTAGGATAGACGCTTAGCTCAATAAGAAAGTTGTTCAAGTTTCATGGCCTCGGGCGTCTCGGCAACGATCGAACACTGGATGGCTAAAGATAAAACAAAAAATGAAAATAAAAAAGAAGAAGAATGATTATATTACGTACTCGACAAAGACACAAAGCTAGAAAAAATCCTAATTAACAAAAAAAAAGAGAAAATTACCTCTACTAACGATTTTCATTGCTATAATTACTCGTGTGTACATAAATCTCGTGTACATGAATGTACATATGAGCCAGGAGTGTATGTGTGTGTGTATGTGTGTATGGTTGGGCATGTACGGATGAATGTCCTCCGTGCTGTGTACAATTGGAATGAATTATATACCGTAAAGATTAATTTTTATTTAACGAAACAACGCGCGGTCTACAACACGATGTTTCGGACCTAAGTTCTTTCTCTTCTTGACTGTCTACTCGCGCACAGAGGCGATTTAACATACGATCGCGAAGTATTCTCGATGTTTGAAATAATACCAAAAAAAAATGTGGATCTTCTTTTGGCCATTCATAGAGGAAGCAAAATTTCGCGTCTGATTGACTATTTACTATTTTTCATTCGTCATGGTTTCCGAGTAGCTAGTCAAATTTTGAAAAGAAAAACTTAAAGACGAACCACCCTAGTCGGTGTTATGTACAAGGGTGCGTGTGTGTATGTGTGTTTATGTATAAACGTACATAGACAAATAGATTATCCTACCATAGGCAGCAAAGTTTCTTGGTTTTTATCGTTCTTTTTCTATCTTTCTTCGAATCTACATGGCGAGGCCCTTGGAAAGAAAAATACCCGCGGTTACTACCTTTTCTTTTTTTTTTCATTCTATTTCCTTTTATTTGTTAATGCCAAGGTTGCATTTTCGTTTTTTAAAATATTTTTCTTCAACGACAGCCCGTAACCGTTTCGACATACGCGTAAATTTGTCTTTCATTTGACAATGTGAAAAACATCGATTTCCTCGAAATCGCTCAGAACACGCGTCGCCAAAGAATGTCTTGTTTCGCAAAAGCTAATGGAATGAAATTAAGAGAATGAATTCTTCCTTACACGACGGATAAGATTTACGCAAGCCCGGTGTTTCTTAGCGAACGTTTTGATAAGCGAGTGAGAGAAGGTAGAAAAAAAAAGGAGAAAAGAAAATAAATAAAAACGGGGCATACACGAATTTTGTATCAGAAGTAAAAAAATTGAAAAGTTTCGCTTCCAATGGAAACTCTAAATTGTTATTCAAGAGATTTGCCAATCGTCGACGCTCTGTAACTCTATACTCTTTAATATATGTATGTGTGTATATATATATATATATATATATATACATGTGTATATGTACATATACACATATATTGTTATATTCACTGTTAACGGATGGTCTTCTAATTAACTTTTACGGTATTTAAATAATAATAATAATAAACGAAAAAAAAAGAAACTTCGCTCTATACATTTTAACTTTTTAACGTTTTCTCGCTTGGAGAGTGACCGAGGACACTCAAGATCTACTAAAAATTCGAAAAAATAAAACAAGATAATATTAATACTGACTTCTGATATTTTAACCTGTTCGATGCTTGATACGACGATCTCGCTCTGCGTACAGGCATCTAGACTTATCCAGGAAGACAAGAAACAAAAATAAATGCAACCCTTTGAAAAAAAAAAAGAAAGAAATTCTAACCTTTCGGAGTTGAATTCCACATCTAGCCCATGAAAATTCTGTCTTTGTGTAATCCCTAATAATTTTCTTTTCATAATTGACTATTTCCTCCCGCGTAAAAAGAAGTAATGATTCGAAAATCAAAAGGTCCGGCCATAAAGACGAAGAAAAATGTATATTTTCACTGTACGATCGATTTACAGATCACGAGCTTTGAAAAGTCATTTTCGAGAACCTCCTCCACGTACCCCTATTTTCGTTGTATTAAAGACAAAACAAAGAGAATGTACTCACGTTCCATAATTATTTTCATCTTCTCGATTAATGAAAGGAATTGCAAAATATTCGGTTATTCTTCGTTGCATCGCGGTGAAAAATGTCTCGAAAGTGCTTCTTCGACGCAAACACGACGAGAATTTTGTGCAACAGCCTCCAGCGCGAGTAAACAATTAGAACTATAGCGATATCTGTGTAATACGAGTAAGATCACGTAAAAGTCTCGTATTCGTTCTTTTGAGAGGCTAAATTAAACAAACAAAAAAAAAAACAAATTGTTACGAATCGCTGCATGGATTCTCCCCGGTGACGACGAGCCGAACGAAATGAAAAAAAGAAAAGGACAGAGCAAAACGAAAATGAGCAGACATATCATTTAAGGACAATACCAGTTGTTACGGAAACTAAGTTTCTACTAATTATAGTTAACTATTCTATCGTAATTCTAATGCTTGAAGGAAAAACTAGTGAAAAAGGGGGGGTTGAAAGGAAAAAAAAAATTTGGTCGTGATTATGAACGAGAAGAGGAGATGTGTGAGGTTCAAAAGAAATTTTCATTCACCACGAATCTAAAACTCAAGCAAAATAATTTAATGGCTCACTGCACCAAAGCGGACGAGCGCTACAACAACCTTCACTCGAAATTATTTACGATCGTGTTTTGTTCGCTTCCGGAAAGGGGGCAAAAAAAAATCACGGATGAGTAAAAGAAATTAGAAGAAAAAGAAACGAAACGAAAACGCGCTGGAGGCTGTTAATCTGGAAATGGCAAGAAAGGAAAAAAAATAGAAGAACGCGAAGTAATGAAAACAGTCACGAATATATGCATGTATTGTACAAACGAGTCCCTCCACGTCACGGAAAAAAAAAGAAGAGCAAAAACAAAAAATAATACGATTTATATGACAAGAGTTATATATAAATATATATACATACATATTTAAAAAAATGATAAATATGTGATGTATTTATATGGTATGTGGTATATGGTATTACGTATTTGTACATAGGCGGACCCGTGCCATCAACTAGTGAGTTGTACCGATATTGTACTGCCACACACAGCCAAAAACAAGCACAAGAGAAGAAAAAAAAACCTCCGAACGAATCGAGTATCGTCTCGAATTAAACAGGCATTTTAACGATCCAAAAAAAAAAAAAATTCCTTCCTCCAATTCGATTTAGCATTGGTTTCCGATAACGACTTGTTTTTCTTTCACTGTCAACTGTTCAATCTCCGAGACTGAATGGACTCTTTCCATTTTAAACACAGAGTGAATGAAACACAAATCTGGAAAGCAAGCAATATAATCGTCGATATGAAACGACGATTGTATTGATATATTGGTACAACTCGATGAGGAAAGTGTAACGTGGTTATACACCTGAGGAATGTGCTCAAAATACTGTATTAATGAGAAAAAAAGTCTACTAAAAAGAATCATCAACGTTTTACGCAAAATTATACTCATAAAGACATGGGATACGAGGGAAAGAAGATGAAGGCAAACAAAATACGAGAAAAAGAAAAGAAGAAAGAAAAAGCAATTCGTATTATCATGGATTATCGATATCGTAATCTACTCGTCCTTCTCTACTCTATTTGCCTACAATTTAATGTCTATCTCTATATACATCCACACCAAGCATAGTTCTTTACTCTATTTCAATGTTATTCCCCTATTCTACCTTAAATTCTACAATTAAATGCGTAATTTTAATAGTAAATCGTAGCATTTGGGCGCGGTCAGCTGCGGTACAATAACCGATTAATAAAAGCAGTACAAATCGATTGTACTACCGATAACGAATGAACGATCATTCTTCTCTTAGCTCAATCCTTTCTAGTACATTTTAAAATTGTCAATAAAAAAATAATAAAAAATCGGTAATTAGATTTTTCGCAATAATTCACGAACACGAATAAGTGTCTCTAGCAATATTACGATGAATCTTTAATGCATTTTTCAGTTCTTTTTTTCAGCCCTCCCACGATTCTCTTCCTCTGCTCAACTAGGTTAATATATATATACTATATTTACACTCGAGTAGTTCCACATATTTATTATCGTATTTATAGTCATTGAAGTCCCCCATTGGTAATAATATCTTGCTCAAATTAAGTACAGAAGATTTTAGCATCTTCCTGTCCCCTGCATATAGAAAAAAAATTAGTCTCGAATTATTCACGTGATTCCTCAAACATAAAGAAAAAAAAAACGCAAATAAAAGCGTATTACAATAAAACACATTACATTCGTGATGATTGTAACGAATCAAGTTTTCATTAATAAATTACAGTTCCCTCGGCCTGCAGCAATGAGGGTATACGTTTGTTCGCTCAATTCGTTGTCACAAAAGCAATTACAATCGAAATGATTCTCCACCGTCACGATCAATCGGACTATACTGCAGCTGACTGGGAAAAAAAACTCTATCTCAATATTTAGACTCTCCATTGCAGAATCTCTAGCCCATCGAGAAAAACAAAACAAAACTATTCGTGGTGTCAGGAGAAAAAAAAACGTCACAGCCCTTATCTTCGATCGTGCGTAATCTTTTCTCGAAACAAAGAAGTCTTCTATTCCACGAATCCTGTAATGTATAATACAAACTGAAGCCGTTCAGTCAATTTCAAAGTGTGATGTGTCGTGTCTCGAGTTGCCAAATAAAAATTAAAAAAAAAAAGAAACGATAGGCTGGGCCTGTGAAAAAAAAGAAAACATGTTAACGACCGACTCAATTAACATTCGCTTTATCGAATATTAAAAAAAAAAACCCTTATTCAAAATGCAAGAATCGGCCTAAAGACCGGTAAGAATGATTTTTGAAAGAAAAAAAAACGAAGAGAAAAATAAAGAATAGCTCACGAATTAATGGAGCCTCAATTCAACCGTAATTCTCGAGTCACGAGAAAAAAAAAAAGGAAGTCGTTAAACAAAGGCGACGAGCATTCGTGTATCAGTATTATTATAGAGAAGCTATATATATATATATATATATATATATATATATGTGTGTGTGTGCGTGTGTGTGCGCGCGCGCGAGTGTATGTGTACATTTGTATGTATACGGAGAATTCCTCGTAAAGTAAAACAGACATTTTGAGGGTTCAATTTCCGATTAATCGTTTTCGAAAGTATTTCGTTTAAGAAAAAGAGTGGACCAGTGGAATGTGGAAAAGCTCTTTTTTTTTTGCGCCTTATATTTCGAAGTCTCGCTCCGTAATTTGAACAATTCTACCAAAACTCGACGTAAAAATGCACTTTACGTGAGAATAACCGATACAATCAAATATAGACGGTAAATGAGCACACACATTGATGTATCGCGTATACAGATATGTATTGTTTTACTTGATATATATACACACACATATATATATATATATATATAAGCCCAGACAAGAGAATATATGATATACCAATATGTGACAAATACTCGAGATATATTGATGTGTTGTAACTTTTTTTTTAAATTTATCTTCGGTTGTTCTGGCCTTTATACGATCGAGAACAAACAACCAAACACGTCCGCCTGTCGAGGCCTATGAGAATTGAAAGAATAAACGAAATCAATAAAAAAAAAACACAAATATTAATACCAAAAACAAAAAAAAAACGAATAGTGTTATTGCAGACGAACGAGAGCGTATAAAGAACACATATTTTGACAAAAATGAACTCTCGTTCGAATGTCAAATGCAATTCCTGGATTTTTCCACTGACCCTGCAATTTGTCAACGAGTCAAACGTACATGTATTCCGAGATGAATTTTTTTAACGTCGAGAAGAAAACCATCAATGTTCGGACATGAATAATCGAAAACCTAACTTAGATCAAAGACGACGACAAAGAACAAGAAACAAAAAAAAAACGCGACAAAACTAAGAGTTTCGATACTCCAAGTATAACGATGACCCTAATCGTCATTCACGCATGAATATTATATAATAAAAGCACTCGATATTAATAAAATTAATAAATTATATTATATAAATATATATACATATAAATATATATAAGAATATATACAATATTAATATTATTATTATTATTATTATCAATATTATTATTATAATTACGACATTGCATCCATAGTATAAATGTACGATTATATATATATTAAAACATATATATATATAAATATAACTATTTTCTTCTATAGATATTGTGAATGAATGCGATTGCGTGTTATTTTCTTGGTAACGTCTCTGGATGCGCTGCAATCGATCCGATCGCACTCTCTCCCCGTTTCATACCCTCTCATGTGTCCTTTTCTACTAAAAATAACGAAAACTACATAAAAATAGAAATTAATTGAAACTACGCGAATCTCGCTTTAAAAAAACAATTTCTATCTCGCGTCAACACGAAAACAATATACATATGCATGTATGGGTATATGGAAGCGTGCGTGCGGGTGTGTGAGTGTGTGTGTGCGTGAGCGAGTGCACGAATAGAAATGTTCCTCGAGTGTATTCAAAACTTGGCGATCCGTGAGCAGCGCGTCCTGCCCTAATTTGAAGAAAAAAAAAAAAAACTTAGCAAATCTCATCTCTAACACCGAGCTATAACTAAGAGTAATTAAATAGCAATGAGAAGAAAAAACAGTAAAAAAAAAACGGAAAAAATCTATAATGTATAAGCCAAGTGCCTTGTGTTCTGGTAACTAATCGTTGAGACTTTTACCTACGATATTAAATGAAAATGGAAGAACGAAAAAGGAAGTGATCGAGCGTTTATCGAATGCGTCGAAAGACCGCAGGCCCCGATCTCAGATGTGTGAGGGGAAAGAAGGAAAAAGTAGACGAATTCGTTGATTTAAGGATTTTGTTCGGTTCGTTCGAATGAAATGTTCTTTGCAATGCGTTACAGATGACGCAGATTACATACGTACACAAAAAGGTAACCACACGTGCTCTTTCTCGTTCTCTCACGAAGCTCTGTTCCCCCGAACCCGAACTCGTCAATTTTTGTTTTTTTCGTACGCCATATAATGTACCAAGATTTTGGCAATATTTCTTTGTTTAATTTATTGCCAGAGTCTCAACGAAATCGAATTTATTTTAACGTAGTAAAATAAAAATGTCTCCACTAAGACGTAAGGTTTAAATGACAGGAAGAAACTCAAAGCGTGCCAAAAATTAATTTGAAACAATATGTGAAGCATACCAATTGATTGTTATCTGTATCGAGCGAGCTCTACTTTCACTGCCTGAGAGAATGAGGTTCAAAGTTGTTCGTAACCATTCTGCGACGGAACAGAAAAAATAATGATACACTTCCCAATCTCCGTTTATTTAACTATCCGTATACACGTCTCTGAAGCGCATTGAAACGACGAGAATTTAAAACAGTCACAAGAGGCTCTTTATTTGATTTATTAGCCCTGTTTTTACATTGTCTCCTTGTTGTGAAGGCTTTTTTATTATTAAATTAATCCTTTTTTTTATACAAATTAAACCAGTTTTTTATAAGAAAATAAATTGAGTCTCAAAGTAAATAGATATTTTTCAAAACTATAATGTTATCGAGCGAGTGTTAGTTATCAATTTTTTCTCATTTACACAATTTGTCGAAATATCCACCAAAACTTTATTCAATTTGTTTTAGCGTTTTGCGATAAGAGCGTATGCTTTCGATTGGTGGGTGGATCGAAGGAATTAACTCACAGCGATTGTCAAGGAGC
>OZ010717.1:21495900-21519527 GCA_963932345.1 Ophion ventricosus
TACCCTCTGTATTACTACGATTCCTTCGAACTACCCTCCCAAAATCGTCCCTCTCTTTCCTCTACGAAACAAGTGTATAAAAAAAAATATATATAAATGAATTTAAAAAAAATGATATCATGTAATTAACACCGATTGATATCTATATAAATAAATAAATAAATATATATATATATATATATATATATATATATATATATATATATATATATTACGACAAGTGATTGATTGTGAGTCATTTAAATAATTGTTATATGTATTTTCTATATATTATGATAACTAATACAATGATATATATTGAGATGACATTACGATACTATTAACTAAGTGTAGTAATTATAGATAAGTATGAAAAAAATTAATAAACGAAAGAACATCAAAGAAGAACAAAGCGTATGGTATGCGCGAAGTACACACGAGAATTTAAAGTATTTCGTTCTTTCGAAAAATCCCGGCGACTAAAGCTTTCTAAATAGACGGTAACCAACGGAGGAAAAAACGCGTTTTCCGGCATGAATGCGATTTTTTTTTTCATATGATGAAGGAATCCAAAAAGCCATCAATGAGCTTTTTTGCTCATTGATGGCTTTTTGGATTCGTTTTTTTTAATCGACGCGAGAGAGCGCTCATTAGTCCGACAAAGATTGCAAATTGAAGAAACGGAGAGAGAAGGAAAGAATATACTCGAGTGTGAGAAGAAAAAATCAATATGAAATTCGCAAAGTAAAAAAAAATAAAATGTATTTTCTCACTCCAACTGCGAAGTGATGTTCATCGCTACATCTTATTTGGAACGAATAAAAAAAAACCCTAAATATTATATTATTATATAAAATTACTGTATAATTGTAACGAAAATTGTTTTTCAAACGATGTGGTATTTTTATTGTAGATATTATTATATAACGAATAAATGATTCATTGTAAACGAGACTTCATACTCATTACACCTGTCCAAATTTTCTCAAGTTTAAGCTACATCTTCGCATGGCCATCGATCATCTTTATCGTTTTTATCGTTTCGTAAATTTCTCGATAAAGATTGCGTCCCTTGCAAAAGGGATTGCCATGGATCGTTAGTTCTGTAAGATTTCTGAGACCTCTAAGATGAATTAGCTGATTTTCGTCCTGAAATTTTCGTAAACATATCATTATTACGTAGAATATATTTATTCAAATATTAATGAATGCATTATTCCGTCGTTGTTTTACACCTGTGTATAATATTTGGATTGGATCCATTGGATCGTTAAACAATATCACTATTGATTTGCAATAGTTTTGCATTATAAGACGGTTTTCTTTCAGATATTAAGCGTAATTCGAACACGGATGTTGAAAAAATACTACAGGTTTTAGGTTTTTTGCGTGGGCAATTTATGCGCGGAAAAACTCATTGAAAATTTTTACAATTATTCACTATGTCATTGCGGTGTAATAGACTGTGATATAGTAAAATTTCAATTATTTTCTCATTCTCATTGTACGGTAAAGCTGAAAACAGTTGAGCGAAAATAACGGTAGGTACATCGACTGTGTAGAGTTAAGGATTTCAAAATTCTATTAATTTTCTCGAGTTTGTATGGCTGGCTGACATCTTTTAACCCGAATTAAGTTTCAACTTCCTTTCGCGGAGCCATGAAGCAATTGTAATTTCAACTTTCCATAACTTTGCTCCCCATTCGGCTGTTTATTTATAAAAAGATTTATAATTTTTTAAATAAATATCTTATCTTTTATAATAATCTTTTTATTTATAAAAACATTTATAAAAGATTTATAAAAATTTATATCTGGTGGAGCATATTAATTTACTCAAATAATGTATGTATTTACCGTAATTTGATTATTCGCAAGGAATAATTTTTCGACGTTGCGCAACTTTTTCGTAAACTTCAGATTCGTCAATTGATTATTTTCGAGGAAAAGCGTTCGTAAATGAATGTTACGACTAAATCCACTCGTGGTAACGGATTCGAATTTATTGTTATCAAGTACTACTGTCGTCAGGCTCGGGAAATCCTGTAGACCTAAGAGATACTTTCTTAAAAATTTCCATCGATCTTGAATGTTGACAATGTACGGGAAAAATATTTTTAAATACAGTGTGAACATTTCTGATTGACAAGAAAACTTATTATGGCCTTAGGCCACTCTAGAGGCCAAAAAAGGGCATATTTTATGATTTTTTTCAGCGAAACCATAAGATAAATCGGAATTACAAAATAGGGGTTTTATTATACACGTAATTGACTATACAAAATTATTTTTTCACAGCGATATATGTCAAAATAGCGACTGTGCAGCAATTTTCCGTTGACGTCTTTATTTCTGGAAGGTCAACGGCCGGACCAACAGCTCCTATAATTTTTCAGTTATGATGAGACACTAAAGTTTTTTTATTATATATAAGAATAGCTATAGAAGTACATAGGATTTTATTGATATATTGTTTTTTTATAAAAATGGCGCATTTCGAAAACAAAAAATATAAAATTCCATGAGAAAATCGTCAGAAAATTGTTTATAAAAAAGGAACTATGCAATATAATTTAAAAAATCCTACGTAGTGCCTCAGAAAATGTAATTCTAAATATACAGTTAAAATTTCAAGTGAATCGGTTGAAATTTGTTTGAGTTATGAGTCCGGCCGCCTTGAAAAATGTAGTTTTGAGATAAACGCGTTTAAAGTTAGTAGAAAGTCACGACATGAATCAAGAGAGGTTGCGCTAGAATTCGAAAATCGAGTACTTAGAGATTTTTCACACCCATAATCTTTTGGAATATAATTTTATAAGTACTAAGGTACATTTTTAACGAAAAAAAAAATCGATTTTTGGAAAATCCTAGAGTGGCCTAAAGCCTTAAATTCGATTGATTTGGGTAATAGTATCTTCTACACATTGCTTTTTTTTTACTTATTAGAAACGAGGTATTACCATTTAGATCGGTGAGTAAATTGTCTTGCAGAAAAATATATTTTAACGTTGGCATCCTAGGAATTCTGGCATCCACGATCGTCCGAATTTCGTTGTTGTCAGCATAAAGCATGACGATACTCGAAAGTTCCGTTGTGTTCGAGTCTGCAACTCCAAAATCTTTCCTACGCGTGCCAAGTTTATTGTAGCTAACGCACAAAGTATGCAGTTTCTTCAAAGTTCGCAATCCGTGCAGGGACTCTATGTGATTTTTGCTTAAATCCAAACTTTCCAATTGAGGCAGAAAAATATCCGACAAGTGTTCCTAACGGGCGTACACAAGCCCCGTAAAATGATAAGCAAGATATAAATAATTGAATCGTTGAGAACGCGATTAGCAAAAGAATCAACAATCCTAAATTTCAAATAAATGATGCGGATAGGTTTCAAAAAATTACGAATCGAGTGTAATAGATATCCAGTTTAATTGGCACAATGTGAATTATAATTCGAGGTTTTGTACGATGGAATCAAAGGAGAAAAAAAAACGAAAAAAAAAACGTTTACCTGTAAAATCGAGCATCCGACAATTGCGAGATTTTTTATATGCAAAAATTCATTCGAGTTGAAGATCTTCGTAAAAAAAATCAGGTCGAGTGAGCCATTGCGTAAATATTTTTGCAACATTCGTTCGTTAAACGAAATTTCGAGTCTGCGGAAACATTCGATAAAAATTGCCTCAGTTGGATCAACATCTAAATCCAGTTTTCTTTTTTTTTTACTGCATAAAAATTTGTCTACTTCCTCGAATCCTCTCGTTCCTCCAGGCCGACCGGATAGTAATCGATTTCTCGCAGACTGGGCAAAAGACGAACGACATATTGCCGATGATCGAAGTGAGTTTCGATCAAAGGGCATGTGCCGTAAACGGGATCATCGAACTCGATGCTCTCAAGTTTTTTCAGCAAACGCAAATTTTCAATGTCCTCGAAAATAAAGGAATATGCATGATATTTTAAAGCAACGACCGAGTAATTGCATACGATCGAAATGTTACCTGTAATTCGTGCAATGGATTTCCCGATAAATTGATGTGCAAAAGCTCGCAATTGGACGAGAAAATATTGCGAATTTTGCGAACCTCGTTATCAGCGACGTTGAGATCTCTCAAACCGATTAAATCTCGTAGACCCTATAAAGACTACATCACTTCGGGCAAAAAAAAATGTAAAATTATTTCAAAAAACTTACAGCACATATTAAAAAGTATTCATAAAAAAAAAGAAGAAAAATTGAACTTTGACTTATAGCCAAATTTACTCCAAGATCGAATATCTTATTTCTTGCAATTGAGAGAATTTCCAGACTTTTCATTTTCGTAAGGATTGGTATTTCTCGGATCTCGTTAGAATACAAGTAAAGTCTTTCCAACGAGGTATTTTTTCTCAGCGACGTTATGTCCTGAAACGTACAACTGTCATTAAAAGCAAATAAATTAGTTGAACATTATTATTGTGTAACACAATTATGAAGAAGGCTTCATAATTGAAAGCATCACAATTTTCCAGAATTAATTGCAAGCTTTACAATATATCCGCCTGTATTAGGACAGGTCTATGACAGTTTCCCTGCGCCCTCGTGCAAATGCGGTACAGAAAAACAACAGTGGTATAAATAATCCTGCATATTTTTTTTTACTTTCAAGCTACATTCGACCATCCACAGTTCCTTGAGATTCCACAATTCTCCGAGTACATCTAACGAAGTGATTTCCGGTTGTCCAATTACAATAACCGTATGCAGTTTTTCATGCAAAAACGAAATGTCACTTTTCATGCGCGATGTATCGTAAAAAATATTGAGCTCTTGATCTTTATCGAGTTTCTCCGTTTTTCGGGTTTTCCTCGCGTATTTTTCAGTAACGCGTTGTTCCGCAACTGAGTTTCTGGATCGACCCATTTCCATCAAACCGTTCTGTATTCAATAAATATCCTACGGACCTTTCTTTAACCGTATGAAAATTGTCAAAACTTTTCATCCACAGCAAAGGTACCCTTTAATTCGTTCGATTCTCGTTTGGTGGCGTTGCTCCCTGTTGAATAACGAATATGTAGTGTCAAATGTCCCGGATACGCCCTATCAAGAAATGAAAAGAGCACCGAGCAATGAATTATTCTTAATTACGTAGAAAATAAATTATTCGATCTCTACAATTTTTTTTGTTCATGCACCACATGGTCTCTTTCGTTGTTTCTGATCTGCAGGTAAAAAAATACATTGAAAAAGCATCAATAAATCAACAGCAAAGGGATTGGTAGGAGTATACAGCAAGCAGGTAATATCTGACAAAACGTGTTTAATATTAGTTTATTTTTCGACATTTTAGGATGTATGGACAATTATTACATAATAATTTTATATAATGAGATATTTTCTCTTACTGGTAGTTTGTAAGTTCCGACTTGTGTTTATTTTTTTTTTTCGTCTTTTGTTCCTTACTTCTGTTTTTCGTTTTGTTTAATCTTTCTTCAAAAATCTTAAAGATCCACTTGTTCGCGAGACAACTCAATTAGTAATCGTTGAACTATATAAATGAATCATGAAATACGTGTGCTCTTGATTTTTAATCGTTAATTAAAACGCCACTGTTTCCTTCCTTTCATCTTCATTGTTTCTCACACTTTTCTTTTTGTTTATCAATTATTATCAATATTGTAATCATTATATTACCATTAATTATTATAATTACGATATAACACTATAATTAATTTTTTTCTTGTTTCTTTAGTTAATGATTTATTAATTCATCCATAATGATAGAAAGTACGTTACGATGCAGTGTATAGCGAATATTTTCGGTTGAACTGTTAATCCGTTTCCTGTTAACACACACACACGCGCACACACATGCACACACGCACAGACACAAATTACCCACGCATACTCACACAGACGCACACACACCGCGTCGCGAGACGTCAAAGTCTTATCATTTTTTGTTTTTGTGTTTTTAATTATTTTATTCGGAGCGACGGCGACTAGAAAAGGTGGCAAAACCCTTTGTTCTTTAGAGCTTCTCCCCGTTTGAAAATAATTTATATATTTGTGCCATTTCACTTCGAGTCTTCACCTCCCGGACACTTTGCAGTCCATTATTTTTAATATACCAGGTCCGAGTACTTTTTTTTTCAAGACTCATTTTTTCCACTGAATATTCTTGCGCAGTTGAAAAATGATATGAAAAATAATGGGCTAAATCCAGAATGGTGAGGGCCGTACATATGAAAAAGCACACGCAAATATTTCTTACGTAATTGGCGTTTTTTCAGGACTGCCGACGCAAATTGAAATGACAGATTTTATTAAATTCAGTGAAAATTTTACAGATGGGGAATTTTCAAAATTCTTTCCGTCAAAACCCTCCGAGTAAAAACGATTTTTAAATTGTTTTTGTGAGTTTTTATTCCATTTTTTTCACTGCTCTATCCAGATGCACAAAAATGAAGGATATCGTTTATGAATTAGGCGTTTATGTGTCGAGCAACTGAGCTTTCTAATTTTGCGAAGAACTTTTCGGAACCCGTGAAGTATTTTTCTAATGCAGAATCCGCTTCTAGTCCATTCTCATATTATTTTATTTCATTCTTAATATAATTACATGAACGCAGTATTTGTTCCCTTAAATTTTACTCGGATTGATAGGCGGAGAAAGATATATGTTGCAAAAAATACACACGTCCACAGAAGAACATAATATTAAGAGGTAAAATCATTTTTAAATATTCTATTATTATTGTGCAGAATCAATCGATGAGCTACGCAGCTTAGAAAAGCAACCCCAGCTCAGCTTTCAATTAATTGAATAAATAATTGATCAATGAAAGTGGTTTGTAAAAATTAAATATTTCAAATATGGAATTTTGCCACCTCTCGCGCGCATTCTTTTTATCGATTTCGATTGAGTCGTTTCCAGCTATTTTTTTACCGCTTCTGATCATCTCACAGATCACACGCAATGTGTGCCTATATATATCCCGATATATACCATAAACTTTACATATACGGAATTTTATTTTCGCTCTGCTCTGCATACAAGTCGAAAAGTTACAATCGTCTCTTTTTTTTATATCAATTCGTCCCCGTATTTATTTCGACCGTAATTCAAACTGCCGAACATCGAATCTTTCACTTTCTCCAAAGTATTTTATTTTCCTTGCTCGGTGACATAACGAATTATACGAGTTAAAGAAAATATATAAATTACATGACATGGAAGAATAAAATAAAGTACACGGTTAGAAAAGTCTTTTTTTTTGTTTTTTTAAATCGTACTGTACTGCGTTTTTGTGCTTTCTGATTTTGTTTCATAGCTTTGTGCTCCATTTTTCGAATGCGCGTATGACTCGTTTTTTTTTTTTCAGCACGTGTTTATGCATTCACTTGGATTGTGTGACTAGAACCACGATATATGTTCGACTTAGGTAGAATAATATAATAATATAATAAAATAATCGGTGATCATAATATTATTAATAATAATAATAATAGTAATAAAAAGCTTTATAATAATGGTGACAATTAGATTATTTTCTTGCATAATATTAACTGCCCCGAAGGACAATATGGCAACCTCGATGACGCTTACAAATTAATAATAAAATTAATAATACTAGAGATAACGTTCTTTTCGTTCTTCTTTCCTGTCTCTTTGTCCTTCACGGGTGACAATCCATTGAATTATCACTTTTGTTATAATTGACAAAGGAAAGAGATAAGCCTCACAAGAGGACGAAAGGAGAGAATACGACGCTCAAGCTTACGTATGCCATTATTTTGACAAGGCGAAAAAAAAAAGAATACAATAATAATCATACACAATACCGACATAAAAGCTTAAAAAATATTACAATATGGCGTTACGATCACAAAGTTTCTCGGAAAAATCTTGTTTGGAAAAACAACGAGAACGCGAACTCATTTATATTTTATTTTGACGTTTCCTCTTTTCTTCTCTTTTACTTTCCGTACACGCGACCGGGTCTGTTATCCCCCCCCCCCCCCCCCCCCCCACATTTAAGACAACAACGGGTGTTGAAAGAAAAGATCGACAATGGAAGAAATTAACCAACCGAAAGAATGCAGTTATTTCGACTAGGTAGAAGCGTCACGCAATAAGCATACAGGCAATTTGTTTTCTTTCGTTTTTTCTTCATCGTTCGCGTAAGAATTTTTAGATGCTCCAACTCTGATCAATTCTTTTTTTAACGTTATTCGATGATTGGATCGTAAGACAATTTTTCCAACCGATCCTAGCACACGTTAGTTCCTTCTTCTTTATCATTTTTTTCCTTGTTCCTTTATTGAAGCTTTTTCGTGCGTACCTCTTTTTCTCTGTCACGCGTTTTACTCACAACATTGTATACACATTATATACTGGAACAATGCTCTTCCAAGTATACACACAAAAACATATCACTTACTCGTTTATAATATTCATTTTATTATTATTTTTTTATTATAATAACGCGGTGATTCTCGGTAGATTGTTACAAATATACTCTTACTTCGACTTCTCGTTAGTTTTTCTTTTTTAATCTTCCTCTTATTACCCTCGAACGACACGTAGTAAACTCTTATTTGTTCATACTTTTCCAGTATCCTCCTCGTTCTCCTCACTCTTTCTCGTTCTCGCCCCCCCTCCCCTCTCTCTCTCGCCCTCTCGCGTCTTACAGGCTCGTGACATGTCCCAACGCAATTAGCCTTTTAAAAAATGAGTCTCAACGCCGCGCTTCATCGCCTATACCGGTGGAAAGGCCTCGATCAAAAGTTTACCGATCGATTTATACGGTGTCTTATTTAGTTTTATCGTGTTTTTTTTTCTTTTTCTTCTCCCACTATGTTCTTCAGCAACGCAACTTGGAAATGATTTTTTTTCCTTCACACGATGTTCTCAGCGCGTGCCTTTTTTTCTCTTTCTTTTTATTTAAAAATGCGAGTACTCATTGAAAAATTTCGTTTGTCATTTGGTGTGTCGCCGCTGTTTCAAAAAATCGTTTCGGCGATATTCGAAGCGATTTCTTGACGTGGACAAGACACGCGGACGCGAAGGGAACGTGGGTAAAGAAACGCTCTTCGAGGTGGCTTTGAAATTCTCTTCGTTCAACACGAGTTATTAACTTGTGAACGATGAGAAAGAAATGGAGAAAGAGAGGAGCAGGGAGCTGATGGATGTTTGTTACGATAGTTGGCGATGAGCTTTTTTTTCCTTTTGACGTGATGCTTTGCTTCTCCTATTTTTCTTCTATTCGTTTCACTCGTCGTAATACATGAATTGCTGCTTGAAACTCGACTCCGGCAAAAAACCAAAAGCAAAATATATTGTCGTTATACACGTTATATATCTGTAGAAAAATTAAAACGAGCAAAGAAAACGAAATGTAGAAAAATACGTTTGGTTTTGCGCGGTCGTGATGTGTATATGTGTGTGTGTGCGTGTCAGACTTCCAACGAATTTACTTTCACCGCGTGTGCGTATTTTCGTGTATCCGCAAGTATGCGTGTAGATGTGTTTTGTCGCGTTTGTTTTTTTTTTCCTTCTCGTTTCAACTCATTTCCCATATTATCTTACTTTACGCGACAAAGTTAATCTCGCGCACGCATCAGCCGCGCGACTTTTTAGGAGAGCGCCACAGCGCGACGGGCGTGTGCGTTTTACGAAGAATGATTATGAGAAATAAAAAAATACAAGTCGTCTAAAATTAAATGCTGTGCGCGCGAATGTCGTTTCACGTACGTCGATTCGAATTCATCGTGTGTAAAAGGAATGGGCTTAATTCGAACGACAAAAGATTCAGTTGTTTTTGGTAAACGAAAAAAAAAAAAAAAAACAATCGTGATGGAAAATAATGACGTTATTATTATGCCATAGTGACGAATACCTCGAACGTTTTGTTTCTCAACAACAAAAAAGAGAGAGCCAGGAAACAATTTCATTAGTCTTTTATTCGAAAAATGCCCATCTCCGATATGGAATTATTTCATTTTTTGCCGTAATTACGCTTGTGCTTTTAAAACCTCGTCGCTTAAGATCAAAGCAAAAAAAAACTTAATATAGACAATATATATTATAATCACGAAAATGCATCTTTGGATTTAAATCGTAATATCCCCTCACTTATTGTATAAATATATATATGTATATATATGCATTTATACACATATATAGTATACTCTCACTCGCAATGTGTCCCATGCGAATATAAAGCTCGACATGAGCCTCACACGATCTTCTACATTTCCTTTGATACGCGTGACAAAAGGAAAAAAAATTAAATGATAAGTTTCGAGAAGACGAAAAAGTGGAACTCGATGGGTTTATCGTGAATCGACACTCCCAATCTCGCGATTCTGGAAAAGAATCATCGTCGCGAACCGCTCCGATGAAGATGAACGAGGCGTCATTTTCCCTCGGAGATGATGCTTTGTTGTGAGAGATCTCGTTTTGTCTCCGTGGCGATGAAAACTTCCACTCTCTCGTGAAGCCCAACGTATTTTTTTCCCAAACAGCCATTACGGGCTGATCCGCATCGAGAAAACGAAGAAAAAATCTGACGTTTTACCCACGTGGTTGTGAATCCGTGTCGTTCTTGGTTCGTTTCTTTTTTTTTTCTTCGAATTCTCGATGGTTCCGATGACCTTAATTATGTCTTCCCTTTTCTCTGTCGTCTAATAATGGTCCTGGAGAAAGAGAGGGAGAGCGGTGTCGCAATGGACACAGCAGACTCCCAATTAGCAAAAACTTCGCCCTCTCCCTCGTCGCTGTTTTGCTGATTTTTTCTATTACCGTTGGTCTTTTCTTTCTTCTTTTAAACGTAAAATTTGATATAATTATGGTGAGGATAAAAATGAAAATAATAATAATAGTCCTAGTAGAGACCGCAGCCGCGAAGATTGTTGGCGATAATAACGTCTGTTACGGCGTCGAACACGAACTGTATGTTGTTCGTGTCAGTTGCGCAGGTCATATGGCAGTAAATCTCCTTCGTGGCCGATTTGTTCTTCGCCTCGAATTGCGCCTGGATGTACGATGCAGCTCCGTTGTACTCCTGTGCGCCTGTGGACGTTATTGAACATTGCGATTAGAGAAGCGTTCGTTTTTCGGTATTAAAATTAGATTTAGCATTTTTATTGGTATATTTTTGAGTTTTTTATGTTAAATAAACTTAGTTAAACGTAATTCCGAGTACCACGTTTATTCAAGCCCGTATTTGTATCCAGTGACCCGAACTCCCGGCCTATCAGAGAGTGATAAGCAACTAAGGGGGTGAGGATTAATGCGAAACCGTCGTACTACATTGTATTTATTTAAGATAAAGAAATTTGAAGGTTTTTGGACTTAAACATGAAGTTTTTTATTTATACATCAATATTTTATATTTATTATCAGTTTTATCTTCTATAAGCGTCCATACTAAATAGCGATATTCAACTCTTACAATCAATACCCTTTACTAATTCCCGAAGCCTGCTATATTTTTTTCTAAAAGTAAGTAATCTCAAAGAAAAATACCTAAATGGATCTTTTTAATTAAGTTACTTGACAAAAATTATGGTTTTTTTAACATTACGGTGCATTTGCTGCATATTTTTCAACGATTAAATAAACAATTCCAAAATTAATATTATTATTGATTAAACTTATAGGTGAAACCTCAAAGAACACCTACGATTTTTTTCAGAATTTGTTGTAACATTTAAGGTTGTTAAATCTATCGCGAACGCCAACGACCCATGTATACCAATTAAAGGTTCCGAAAAATAGTGTACCATTCCAGGGTTAAACTATATAGAAAATTTGCCAAAATCCTTGATTCATAACCCTTAAGGCGGGCAACTTTAGATGCTTTAAAAAATATTTTTTTTTTATTTCATAAATCGTAAGCAAAATATCTTAAGAATACACCTTGAAAATTTAAAAACGATATTCGGATTCCTTCTAACGGTACATATATAAATGATAAAGACTCTCCGCTCGACTCCCAAGCGCGCTTAGGTATCCATCAGCGCTCAGTTAGGTAGTTTGTTTGGGTTTGTTTAGGTTTGTTTGAGTTTTCATAACCCAAACTAACCCAAACTCGACCGTTGGGTGATTAGATCCAAAACATCTCCATTCTGGGTACAAATTAATCGAGGTAGCGGCATTTCTTGCTGCTCTTTTATTCAATGAAGGAAATTCAGCCCTACTCATGGTTATTAATGAACTACAAATCGTAGTTGGCAGGCAGAGCTACGGATATACCGAGCAAATGGATCAGATGCACGTGGCTCGGCAAAATAGAAAAAGTTTATTAGAGACAAAAGAAGCTCGAAAAGCTCGTAACGAGGAAATGCAAGCTTCAAATGAATTGCATGAGGAAGAGGAAGGACTGCTGTATGGTGCTGGAATCGTTGATTAGACGGTAAGACATTTTATCATTTGATTAAACACATTTAACTTTGAGTTTTTCGTTTGTGAAACTTTAAACGTATTTTTCTCGAAACGACATTTTTTTTCAATTTGCAGGAATCATAACCCAAAAACTAATTGATGGATCATCTGCAATTTGGAACACGTTTACATAATATAATTTATTAAAACATGAACCTAAAGTTGGAAAGATTAGATTGTTTAAAACATATTTATTATTGCAAAATTCCAGGAAAAAAATGCTAAAAATTGATCATTTCTTCTTTAAACACGTTCCAACATTCAATTCTCGATTTTTTTCAAAATTTAGGTTCATGTACTTAAAAAGCATCTCAAGAATGTATAAAAATTTGTTGGACTATTTCAGATGTGAATGGCGAGCTACACAATTGCCGCAAATCGACAACGATGATGAGGACACGCTAAGGGACACATTGGATTACACCTTAATGAATGCATGAAATAACTTGAAAAAATTACCAGAGATGTATGAAAATATGAATAAATTATTATCAGAGTTGCGAAAAATTCCGTTTTTTTTCACAATAAAAAAATCCAAAAAATCATCTAATTTTCGGTCTCCTAAAGTGGTTGCCCGCATTAATACGAAATTACCCTAAAATCAATCCCCAACATACACATGAACTAAACTTCCGAGGTACACGCGAGAAGTATATTTACATATATTGCAATTTACATAAAATCGGACTATAAAATGGAACTTATGATATTATACTGCAATATAATAATAATATGCTAATAATGATTATTCTGCAAATATTAACCAAACGACACGGGTTTTCCCCAGATTTAAAAAAATAAACTGTTGGACACATGCATGTAGAACGACAGAAATGAATGATAAAGAAAAATTGAAGAGTAGAAGCAAAACATACCGCCGTATTCGGGGAAGCAAATCGTGAGGGGTGATTTGCGAATTTTCTCCTCGAAGAGATCCTTCTTGTTGAGAAACAGAATGATCGAGGTGTCCGTGAACCATTTGTTGTTGCAAATAGAGTCGAACAGTTTCAAGCTCTCCTGCATACGATTCTGGAATAAAGAGGAAGAAAAAAAGTGCGTGAAATGGTAGTTCGCTGGCTCAATTGAAACAAGTGAATCTATCGATGTCACGCCGAGTAAACATTGTGATAACAATGACGTACGGTGAATTGATGTACGGCTAATTGAATTGACCTTTGGAGAGGCCACTTGACATTCTAGTGACGAGAAGCGTCAGTCAATGAGAAATTATTCGAAAAATCGTAAAAGAGATCCCGACTACGTTATTATGATTTTACAACGATAATTCTGCTCAATTGTCACATTTGACACGGGAGCATGAATGGAAACTTGTCACGATGCGTTGGGGCACGTTGTTTCATTTGCGAGACAACGAAATTAAATAAAATTCGCTTTCTTCCCACGTGCTCTGACCCGGTCAATTGAACCCTTTCATTTCGTCTCTCCGTCGCAGACGCAGCTCGCGCCTCTGTGAGTACGATCCCTTTTTCCACGATTATTCCCTCTTAATTCTTCGCTTCATTCATACTCCCAAACATTCCTTCGCTCGTCACGAACTCCCCTTGTTCAACGTTAAAGCCCGTCGACGAGCGATTCATCGCCACCCACGATATTTACGCGATGGTAAGATTACGCGTGAAGAAAAGTTTTAGCATCGCTTAAGTGATTGATAATTATTCTTGACGGATACTTTGGTAGGAAAACGGATAGATAGGTCGAATGAGGGCCCCACGCAAAAATCAGTTCGAATTTCGGCGTCGGGCCCCAGTCCGACATAATTATCCGTTTTCCTACCAAAGTATCTATCAAAAATAATCTTCCATCAATTAAGGCAGTCATCCCGTGTGACTGGTTCAAAAAATCTATTTTTTGCCATAAATTGCATCCAAATATAGTGTAGAATATGTCAGTAAAGTGATTTTCCGATGTTCGGTGTCGTTCGGAAGTTACAGCGTTGAACAGGCCAGGTGTTTGGAGGCGCAAGGCTGAAGCTAGAGGAGAACTCAATCATTTCCACCACGATAAGCCACCTCTGGCTGGAAAAGTTCAAAAATTCATCAAACCAGTCTATGAAGATTTATCATGAAATGAACTGTTGAATCCTTAAATTCATTGATCTGGACTGTTGCTCCTAAACACCTGCATTCTGGCACAAAGATCGTTGAAATAGCAACTTTTCTTGCCGTGATTATCTTCAATGATGGCATTTTGAAAGTTTTAGTTACAATGGGATGTCAAATTGGCCACGTAACTCAAGCTTACGCCCATCGCCGTAATGAAGCGCGTATCTACCGCTCCGAACGACGCTCGAGCAACTTCGCTAAAAGAGCGAGAACTGATGACAGGGAGCAACAATCGGCTTTGCAGGATTTTTTTGAGGAAACTGAAGGTTCACTTTATGGACCAGGCATAGCAGATTAAGGGTGAGTCAAAATTTTATTGGTGATAATCGTATTTGAACCTGTAAACGCGTCTTCCTCAAAACTGTATTTTTCAAACTGGTGACCACGATATCTCGAAATCTATCACGTCCTTTGAAATTTGAATGAATTATTCAGTACTCATGTAGACACTTTGCAAACTAGGATAATTCTGATTCATCAAGCCGTTTTTTTTCATGTTGAAGAAGTCGTTGAAAAACACCAAAATTCACGAAAAAATGTTCAACAAGATGCCAAAAATGTACCTTTCAATATTTTTTAATAATCCTAGTTCAACAACTAGTTCATACTTCAAAGATTAAAATGCCGTTTGATTTTTTTGTTTCACATAACCAGAACGCCCGCAATCGTGGTCATCGCAATAAACTTTTTTTGAAGATGAATGCCTAAGTTGCCGTGTATTTTAGCAATGAGCGACGATTTCGGACTGAAAAAATTAGAAAGTGTGCTCAAAATATGAACAAATATGTGGTGAAAAGTTCGCAGTTGTATGTTGATTTAGTTCACCAAAAAAATCCCAAAAAAAGCGAAAAAAAGAGCCTTCACACGGGATGACTGCCTTAAGAACATCACTTGAGCGAAGCAAAAACTTTTTTTTCCCGTGTAATCAATATGTCGAATCGGAGCTCCACGAAAAAATCAGTTAACATTTTTTTAAAGATTCTTATCACTTACAAATAGTACAATATTCGTTACGATTTTTTTTTCTAATCATAATAAGACTTTTCGGACATTTTCATAGTGAAACTCCGTTTGCACGAGCTCCTGCATCATCTCATCATCTAATGACAAGATGACGTTGCCGCTGATCATTATGGTTTTCTTTTTGATGATTATGATCCAGCAACACAATCGTTGAATACAACATAGTAAAATATAACTTTTTTTATGCGCTTAGGTCTCTTACGGTCCTCCAGGTACTCAACGTTATCCGCGGAAGATAAGCCACATATTTTCTCAAGCTCACCGTGGTTTCATCCTCGTGAAGAACCTGATCGTACTCGGACATGGCAACGCAGAATATAATCGCCGTCACGTCTTCGAAACAATGTATCCATTTTTTGCGCTCGCTCCTCTGGCCACCAACGTCGAACAATCTTAACGAGAGAAACAAGATAAAATTAGAGTCCGTACAAAAGATAATTTTCGAATGAATAAGCTGAGCAATAATTTTAGAAATTTTCCTCAAGCCACAGACCAGTATTTGCGTCCCGTGGAACGAAAACTGCAATTAGGCATGAAGCCGAGATGGACGGTTTATGAATTAACAATGGGATTTATTTCTGTCCTACTTAGAAAGCCGTACGATAATTAATGATTCATATCGTCTGTTTGCGAGAGAACGAGAGTGAGAGATGTTTGAAGGAACGGAGAGAAAAAGGGGCTCACATTTAGATTGAAACAATGAGTAAGCGTGCACGAACTTTTCTCTCTCTTTCCTTCTCTGTCTCGCTCTCTTCACATTATTATTCGACAGCATTACGCTCATCTCGCTTAGTTTCCGGTCCACAAACGAGTAAAACTCCCTTTAATTCGTAACGCGCGCTCGTTAATAATTTCATAAGTTCGTTAAGGGCTCCGAGTCCGTACAGTCGCGTCCGAAAGGGATTGAATTCTGGAAAGCTTTTTTTCGTCGCACTGCATATTTATCAAGCAGCGAAAAGAACAATTAATTTCAATTCTAAGGGCAAATCCTGCATTAGAACTATGAGTCTCGGGACAAATTTCATCCAGACGTCGCGAATAAATGACGAGGGGGAATTGTAAACTCGGTGAATTCCGTACGAGCTCGCAATGAATAATTCGTAGGATTGTACACTTGAATAATTAAAATGGACGAGAATATTCACTGGCGAATGAACAATGGTATTGCGAAGTTTGCTTACGGAATAAAATTAATTCGTCATTAAGTACAAGAAAAAAAAACATAAAACTATGTGAAACTTTGTCGATTTGGTAAAAAAAATTCTTTTCTACTTTCTGCCCGTTTTTTCCCAAAAAGTCAATAGTTTGAATTAGATTTGGCAAGAGAAAATAGCTATTCGAATAAGTAACGCTATTAAAAATGCTTTCGTCCAAGGATAACTGAGGAAAATGCATTCTCAAAATCACTCAAACTAATCGACTTTGATTAATTCTGCTCAATACTCACTTGAAATTAAGATTCTTAAATGAGAAGTGTACTTCTACGATTCCAGTCGTTTTGACTCGGGTTCTCAGGATATCTTGCTCCGTTGGTTGATATTCCCTCGCCCCTAATCGATCCAGATCGTCCAAGAAGCTGTAAATTGAAGAGAAAGAACATGTCTTAGTAATCACAACAATTTGTTCACCACTTTTTACAAAAATGATAGAATATCCTATGCTTAAAAAATCGATAACATTAAATGGCAAAAATGGTAAGCAGTAAAAAAATAAGAACCCTTCTTTTCTCATTTGAAAAAAAAAATACTTGTAATTTCAGGGCCGATGAACGCAATGAGAACAAGAGAGGAAGGAAACACATCATTTATCGCTCTTTCCTGGAAGTGACGAGGAGAAAAACCGGCACGTATTAAAAATAGAATGAAGAAATTGTATGCACACAGCTGTTATATATAAATATATTTGCAAAAAAGTACTGCAGGTCTCTGCTGTTTGCTCCGAGAATTCAATACAATTTAATCACCGAACGTAGAATTATTTCCATCAGTTTATCGTCACTGAATTTAATCGAGGCAGGTCGTTGAACGACAGTAACCTCGGAAATGCAATTTTTAACATTGAATGATCTTGAAGCGCATAATTTGGAAAATGAATGAACCGTAGTGAACGATACTCGGGTGGGTGACCGCTTACTGGCTTGTGCGCCAACTGTCGAGCGAGCCTCACTTTTACGGACGTTTTCCATAGTTTCCCTGTGCCCTCGTGTAAACGCGATACGGTAGTGAATTAAGAAAGAGTGGTTGTGAACGACACTGGAGAGTCTCTTAGGGACATTAAGTCCCTCTTAGGGACATTAAAATATATTACATCATTATGAATCGAGTGGATATTACGGTATCCCTTTCGCGAAGGGCCATATTGTATGGGCGCTTAAGCTAGCCCCTTTGGAATCTATAGTAGATTAACATACAGTGGCGCTTAAGGCCACTGTATGTTAATCTACTATAGATAATAAAAAAATCCTTCCAATATAATAAAATCCTTCCAATATAATAAAAAAATCCTTCGTAGTGCCTCAGAAAATGTAATTCCAAACATACAGTTAAAATTTCGAGGGAATCGGTTGAAAGTTGTTTGAGTTATGAGTCCGGCCGACTTGAAAAATGTAGTTTTCAGATAAACGCGTTTAAAGTTAGTAGAACGTCACGACATGGATCAAAGAGGGGTTGCGCTAGAATTCGAAAATCGAGTACTTACAGATTTTTTACACCCATAATCTTTTGGAATATAATTTTATAGATACTAAGGTACATTTTTAACAAAAAAAAAATCGATTTTTGGAGAATCGTAGAGTGGCCTAAGGCCTTAATGAAAAATAGGTTACAATTAATTATTATGCCCAACGATGAACTGTAATGAAAAATTTCGCATAAACTTTGTTGATTTAGACATTTTTACATGTTCTCTGCAAAATCGCGGTTACGAAAATTCATCTGCTAGTCACATTTTACTAAGTTTTGTCATTAATATTTTCTTTAAACATTCGGTGACCCCCAGTTTTTGCAATCGTTACGGAATTTTTAGAAATGTTTACGTGCTTAGATCAGGTTATATCAAACAGCTAGAGTTATTTAGTATATAAATTATTATATGGAAATGTGGCCAGCATGTCATCTCCATAAAGAACTGTATGAATTAGACGATTTTCAAAGTCGTAATTTTTGTTATTGAAAGTTCGGTAACTTGGTTTGAAATTTTACTTGTTTACTTGGAATGTATTGTTACTTAATTGTTCGAGAAAATCAGTTAATTGTTTAAATATACGGGTTCGTGAAAGAAATACCTTGAATGAACAATGGTAATCAAAATAATTGAGATGAGAGTGTAATAATTTTCGGGCCAACTGCGGATCGACTTTGAAATTGTGGGATACTGGGAAGTGCCATTAAAATAACACACAAGCCTTGTAAGCGAACGCGATATCAGTTTCCCTGAATGATATTTCGAAGGGAGAAAAGCTCGATTGCAATGAACCGGCTACGTTATTAGAGTTCATCCAGCAAAGAAATCGATACTCATCGTACGTGTATCAAGTGCGGAGAATACAATTAGAACTTCGCTGTTACCGTCGACGTCCCTTGAATTCCTAACCAGTTTCATTATTCATTCTACATTAATTACCTCGTCCAATCTACCCTCTATCTTATAACTGCACATCTTAAATTAAAATTAAAATAATTCATAAATTGAGAAGAAAAATTGCTCATGCTTTTTCTCCCAGATGTCTGTCTTCGTGGCTTTTCCAAATGAAATGAATCGGCTCGTTTTTCCTCCATAAAAAAGACACCCGGTAATCCATCCCTTCTACTTGCTCCCGTAGGATTTCGCCCACGGCATTCCAACGCACGAGTGCATCGCACCCGATACAGGCGTCTATATTTTACCGAATTTTCGTTGCCATCGGAAACTCAGAAAAATCATCTCAGAGCGGTCACCCATCCAAGTATTGGCACAGGCTACCGAAGTCATCGCAAACGCGCGTTTATCATGAATCTCAACGATTCCGACTGGGTATCGCAATTCTTGGAAACAAAATACTCAAATATAACATTTTTTCATGCTTTCAGGTCTCTTACACCTACATCGAACACATACATTATTCGCGATATCGATGAAACGCGAATTAAATGGGTACAAGAATAATTGGAGAGTCCAGTATCGATCTCTTTTCCTGACAGGGCTAAAAATGGACTCGGTGGATAAACGCCGCGAGTCTCGTGACCGCGTAACGACGGTTTTGTTTGACAGCGAGAAAGGATTGCGGGTTATCTATAAACTGGGGTCTTCGCACGTAGAAATTCGATCGGCTCAGTTGTAACACTCTTTATATATATAAGGTGTGATATAAGGATATGAAGAAAGTGAGAGGGAATGAGACACGCGTGTAGGGCTGGGCGCGGTTCGCAACAAGTAGTCTGAGACAATAGCCTCGTTGCAAGGTCTTCGGTGTTCGAAGCCAGCGAGCACATAGGCTCTCTCTCTCTCTCTCTCTCTCTCTCTCTCTCTCTCTCTCTCGCTCTCTTTAGGCGAAAAGGTGGTGTGATTGCACACTTGGCTTGCACGAACCCTGAACTTGCACCGGATTTATAGGGCTGGGAAAGCTCTCGCAAAGTATCGAACCGGTTCAGTGCTCGGAGTAATCTATATAGAAGCATGTACGAAACATGGTGCAAATTTGGACGACGTTCATGTACGTGACCTCCCCGATATTGGGCCAATGAAATTCTTGGCCATAAATTCGGAAGGTGTCATTACTTTGAGATTGCGCGACCCTATCAAAAGGGGGAATATTTTTTGTCCGAGAGCCGGAATAATCATGGAAATTTACGAGCTACGAGAGTATTTTTTGCCTACAATAGAAAAACAGTTGAACGATTGAGACCCAATTTTTCGAAAATTTTAACGTTTAAAATCCGGGTCCTGTCATTTTTTTTTTAGATACAACCTATTGTCACTTGGTTATTTCCAATTTCCTAGAGATAGTCCGAAAGGTTCGCACGAGACTAAAGTAATGCACCGTTGTAATGTAATGAAAATAAATATTCCTGTATTGCTTTACTTCTTTTCGGGAGTTTTTGCACGCCAAAATCCATCGATCGTTTTTTGTAATACTCATTTAGATATTTCCAATGTAAATATGCAACAAAAAAAAAAGCCTCCATGCAAGAAGTAGGAGATGGAGGAATATGGCAGGCAATAAGAATCGAGGATGTGGAAGAAATAGAGCATAAAGTAGAAAGTTGAATAAAAATCAAAACGGAGAAAAAAATTCATTACGATTGGTGCAGGATTGATAAGTCAACGCACTGCAAAGAGTACAAGAACAGAAAAGGGAACGCAGAGATGAAAAAGTACTGGGAGGTAAAGGAGATCAGAGGGGAACTAATGAAACTATGGGTAAGGATAAGGTGCGCCAATATAAGGAATAAAGGAAATAAGGGATATAGGGACCATAGCTTCCGAATTTTCAGCGGAGGGTAGGAATGTTTGGAACACATTTGTTGCTGTGAGGCGGTGAAGGCAAAAATTTGAGCGGACATAGTGGAAAAACTAGAAGAAGTGCCGGAATACAAAGCGGATGAAGAACTACGTCAAAAAATAGAGGAACTGGCTAGGAATAATCCTTTCAAAGTGAGTGAATAAAAGCATTCGAGGCTTCGGTAAAGCATGTAGTGCAAAGAGGAGCAAATGGCAATGTATAAAATGTTGCGAAAACGAAGACGCGTGTACATAATGTGTAATAAAAAATGTAAAGGGGAATAAGATGTAAGGGAGAATTATAAGTAAATACCTTTAAAGGGTATACCTTAAAAATAAAACTACTACTACTGCAAAAAAAGCATCCGCATAACGATAAAAATAAAACGAAATTTTAAAGGAGAACTTTCTTTGCATTCCAACGATGCAAAAATCAACAGTCACACGTTTCCTGTACAGAAATTGCACGAGGGCACAGGGAAACTGTGGAAAATCTGTGCCGATGCAGGCAGCACATTGTACTGAATTTCAGTTTTTTTTTGCCATCAAGAACTCAGGAAATGTTAGTCGCAGCGCAAGCACAAGTGCGGCCAAGGATGGTCACCCATTGAGGTATTGGACCATGCCAATTTTCTCATGTTTCGCATCTACGTCAAGTAAATAAGGCGGTACTGCCAAGAAGTGCATTGCGTGATTCTTTCGACAATAAACAGCTAAGGACACGAAGAAAGACAGGTGTTTTTTTTTATATTCACTAAGCTACGCGCGCTTTTATTTATAATTGACGTACATAGACTGGAGATCCACGAAGATTCTATTCATAGCACGAAATGCGGTAATCTATGAGCGACTGCATGAAGTCCTAGAGTTCAGATGTACATACGTTCGTGTGAGGCCGCATAGATACTCATCGATAGCTGAAGTAATCGATATCACTAGTCTCGATTGGGCGAATTACGACGTTGTAACATACTTATAAACGATATTCGAATCTCGTACGGAAGGTATGTGGACGGAAGCAGTGACATGAAGAGGTCTGTCTAGACAGGAGATCTATTATAAAAGTACATAGAACATAAAATACGTGTACTACTCTTCGATGTTTATGTGCAAATGAGAAATGTGTTTACACATATGAGCATATACGTATCGATACACGAGTTATTAATAAATAAATATCTACAGATATTAATAAATGGTTCAATTCATAAATGATTTTCAAATCAATCAAAGAGATATAAATAACTAAAGATATTGATAAATAAATAATTAAAAACGTACCATGTTGGAACGAATTCCATATTTGTATCACCATCTTTAAAAACGGAAATGCTTGTAATTCTAACGAAACTCTAACGAAATTCTAACGGAAATGCTTGTAATACTAACGTAATTCGTGGCGAAAATATCCTAGAACGGAAAACGTTTTTCCCAAAACTAAAAAAAGATCTTTCGCGCCGAAATAGAGGAACTTTGTGAGCCCACTCGACTTTTTATTTGCGATGCTTTATTATTTGGCTATCAAGATAAAGAAAAGGTTAAACATGATGGTCAGGTTCATTCGGGTTTGCAATAAAGTCCAACGGAATGTGTGGAACATTATTTTTTTAATAGAAACAAATATTTTATTGTTTATATAGAGAAAAATGTTTCATTTTATTTTAGTTTTAATTTTAATTTAGTCCACCATCGCTCGACGATTTTTAGAATCCTCATCGACAACTAAAATCTCTTAAAAGTTGGCTAATATTTGGAAATGAAGAAATAATAGAAAAAAAACGAATTTCCGTTACATTTCAAAGCTGCAAATTTCAACGCCATGAATTTTAAGCCTTTTTGACTGACTTTTTTTTAGTATTTATTTTATGACATATGTATGGGTGTAGATATATATAGTGCATATAAATCGAAAAATTTTTGCAAAGGAACGCACGGAAAATGAGACGAAAGGTTGGAAAATGAATACGTCGTATGGTTCAGCAGTTCATATGTATAGGTTAAAAATGGACGGATCCATTTGTTCGAGTAAAAATGTGGAGACGGAATAAAGCGCGCGGGCGCGATGCGAGCATTTCGGAGCACCCTTAACCGCTGCTTCGACCAAACCCCGAATGCTACTTCTCACGCTTGGCCGCTGTTGAACAGCCAAAACTCGCATCAGCGTTGCGATATTTAAACACATATCTGCATGGAAACATCTCATTTTCTACGTGGAGACTCGAAGCTCTCCTTGAACAAAAAAAAAATCTAAAAATATATATGCATATTCATTCACAGTAATCGCGGAGGACCGTTGGCGGAGGAAAATGTTCCTCATCACAGATACACTGAGAAAATTGCTCCACTATTATTTCTCGTATCACTTACGGCAGAGCGATTCCGAGTTCCCCGAATGAAGAAATTTCAGCGTCACGAGTCGGAAAGTGCGAACGCTAGGTAGTTTTTTTTTTCCTATCGCCTACGATAATTTCGCACCGTCTGGGAGAAGTCTAGAGGTTTTCGAGAGAATTTCGGATCAATCGAGGCAAATTTTGGGCATCATGTGGTACAAAGAGGAATAAGTAAAGCCAAAGATGGAAAAGCAACGAGAGAAGGCCG